>CANXYI011841073.1:0-16565 GCA_948208565.1 Hura crepitans
TAAACAAGTTTTTGAAACTTGTATGCCTTATTGTTATCCCTATATATAAATCCATGTAATGCCCAAAAAATCATCATTTGATTAATAATACCCCTGGGCTCAATATAGTGATGTTCAGGGCACTGAAGGGCAACTTAGTAGCCGAAAGGGGATTTGGTCAATCGAACTTTGACCAACCAAAAGGGGATGAAAGAGAGTGAATTAAAAATTTTAGTAGAACCAATAAATCATTTTGGGCTGAGAATTGATGAATAATGACATTAGTTAGGGTTATGTCGAGACAGCTCTGAGAAGTGCTCGAACAGACCCAAAATTATCATACCTTAAAGCTTAAAAATTTCAATGAATCCATTGGAAAAGGAATTTTAATATTTTGAGGTCATTTGCTATTTTTTGAAAAATTTTTTAATTACGCAGGTGAATAGTAACCTTAGCTCCCAGAGGAGTCTTGGGTTGAAATTTTATGGGACCCTTAATAAATATATTCAAGGATTTTTAGAATTGGAATCATGATTTTTGGAGGTCTATAGAAATTATTATAAATTTCCAAAATTTAAAACAAAATAGAATTAATTTGGATTGTTCGATCAACAAGTGGCGCGATTATGGCCATCCACTTTGCTTATACACCTAAGGGGACATATATGCATGTGTATGGTATGAAAAAGAAGTCATTTTCTCCCTCCACCAAAAATGGCCAACGCCATTAGCCATATTCCTCTCTTCCATTTTTTGCTTCTTTTTCTCTCTTTCTATCCTAAAATCTCCCAAAAATTATATGGTTCTAAACCTCTATGATGCATTGAAGCTATTCCAACTAACAAAAGTGGAAAAGGATATCCAAAAATAAAGCTATGAGCTCTTGATGAATCGTACCTTTTTAGTGAGTATGTGATTCTTTCTAAGGTTTCTTATTTTTCTTAGGGAGTATTTAATGTGTAGATGTTATCATGAAGAGAGATTTCAATTTGGGGTTATGTATAATTTTGTAGGAATTTTCAACGGTAGAACCCTAATATGGAAAATTGGAAAATGGTGGACAAAGATGGAGGAAGATGGATTTGATGGTTCTAGAGTGGCTTCAACATGACTAGGAGCCCACTGTAAGTGAATTTAATTGAAACATACCTTGTATGTTATGAAAAATTAGGTTTGAAGGTTTGGGTGTGTGTATGGAAGTGTAGATTGTATAGGTGTTTATGTTGATGTGTATGTGAGATGCATGCTAGGATATGTAATTTGAGGATGTAGGATGTTATGGATGTAATTTAGATGTGGAGAAGATGTGTAGGTATGTGATGCATGCATGACTAAATGTCTGTCATGTATGCCATGGTATGGGTATGTATGTATGGCATGAAGGCATGTGAGGTTAAGATGGTAAAATGATGTATAACATGTGAGTGACATGGAATGAATAAGAAATTGCATGGCTAGGTGAAAAGAATTAGTAAAGTGGGATGCAAAGATGATGTATGTGAGGTGGACATATAACAACATGGCATATAATAGGTAAAGTGAAAAATGTTAGGTGAAAGAAAAAGGATTTAATTAAAATATGTTGTTTAAGATTTTAGGATGTGAATTAATGAATCAATATGCTAAGACAAGTCAATGTTGGAAGGTGTAGAATACCTTAAGACATAATGGGTTGAGATGAAAGAAAAAGAAAAAAAAATGACTAAGAGGTTGGTAAGAAAAAGTTACCAAATGAATAGTGACTTTACATAAAAAGGACCTATAATTGTCTAGGAAATTGACGATGACCTGTAATTGTCCCAAAAATATGATCAGAAGAAATAAGTCAATAATTGTGTCTTATTAACTTGGACATAATGTAAATAAACAATTGGTGGAATTAGAGGATGATTGGTTGGTTTAAGTAAGGGACAGTAAGAGAAATAGAACTACAATTTATTAAAAAGGCTGAAGGAATAAGTCATAAGATAAAGTAAGAAATTATTAATACATAAATATTGCATCGGTAGAAATTAAGGAAACTAATAAATGGAAATTTTGTGAAATTCAGGATATAAACAAAAATTATAATTACCAGAGACCTAAAGATAGGTGTATGGTGTAATTATTATAAAGGAACCCAAAAAGTTATACTGAGCAAATTATCAGACAATGCAGAAAATAAATATTATTATATTTATAATGGCAATGAGAGTAAATTACTAAATCTAGGAACTAAGTGATTGCAATATAATGCAAAGAAGAAGTAACACGAATCCATAGAGTATAATATTTTGGGATAAATGGAAGCGAGATAAAATGAGTATATTTTACTAGAAGAGAGAAACTAGAACCATGTGCAAAAGAAGATAAAAGACAGTCAAATGACATTAATGAAAGGAATGGAACTTGAGTTGAGGATATGATAATTGGATGAAACTAAAAGGATGTTAAAAGAAAATTTGACTAATAAATAAAGCAAGATGATCAATGAAAAAAACATGATTTATTATGAATATTCCAGATAATTAACATAATGGTTATGAACGATGATTGAAAGGGAATGTGGGTTACTGGTTGAGTATATACCAGATAGGTTAACCGGTCAATTAGGGATTAGCTGCTGCTAAAGGCTAAGTCTACATGGATTTTAGCCTGCGCATGGCAGGTGCAGCCGTTGAGTATTGATTTGAGCCTGCACGCTTTGGGTATTGGGAGGCCTATGAGCTGATCCCTACTACCCACTTATGGATATTGAGAGGTCCCATGGGGCTGATCCCTACTATCCATCTGATGTATTACTTATGATGATTTGTATTGGGATATTAAGAGATCCCATGGGGCTAATCCCTGCTGTCCCCTTTCTGATATTGAGAGGTTCTTAGGAATTGATCCCTACTATCGGGAGAAGAGTGTGTATAGACACTAAGGTCTAAAATGTGGACCACTATATAACTTGGTCTTTTGTTCGATTAGCGGACTAGGTAGGTGCAACTACCAAGGCCTAAAATGGGGGCTACTACACATTGTGATTCCCGTTATCAAGTGGTTAGGAGTTCTTCCTAGAACTTGGGGATATTAATGGATGAATTAAAGAACTTAAATGAATTTAAAGATATTAATGAAAGAATTAGGATCTAAATTATCATAATTGAGATAACTTGTGAGCAAATGTGTTATGAACAAGAGTTAAGTTGTAAAGAGAGACTGAAAAATCTTATGTAATGTTAGTGGGATTCCTAAAGGAAGTAACAAACTAATGGAACATTAATAGAACATGGGAACATACATGAAGAAAGGAATTATAGAATGTGAATAAAATGTAAGGCCTTCCTAGACAGATCTAGAAAGGATCTCTTAATTTAAGTAAAGCATATAGTAATTCCTATATATGAGATGGAAATGACTTAATTTGGATAGATTGATCAGAAAATGATAAGACCAGATGGATATGCTATATAAATCCTATAACTTAAGTATTGGCATAGTAAGGGTATAATGATACAAATCAATATAAACCACAAGTGAGCATAGTTAAAGTAGTCTCAACTACCTAGAGTCATGGTCCAGATAAAGTACAGTAAATAGAGTAATAAACAGTCTTAAACCACTACATTGATAAGAGAAGGGATAAAGAGGAGACCTTAATAGAGATATTAAAGTTAATAAATAAATGATATTAAAAGATTCTTGTATGCATGCCTGAGTTCATGATACATGGTATGTTTGGTTAAATTCACCACTAAGTGCATACTCAGCGTATCAGGTCTCCGATGTGCAAGTGGTAGATTTGGATGATTTGATAAGGACAACCAGCAGTGTAGCGAAGACTATCCAGGTATGATATTATTTGATTAGATTTTGATGTTTTAGTAGATAGAGGCACTCGTGCATATTACTGTGGGTAGTTAAGTGGTGTGATGTCTCGTTAGCTAGTGTGCTAGCTTATAATTATGTGTAACGAGTTCTTAGCTGTATTAATAGCCTAGGCTAATATTTGGCTGTAAGATTAGGCATGTGAGTGTCATATGCCTAGAAGGTTCACCACAGATCACTGGAACCAATAAATAAAATTTCCATACTGAGTAAGAGAAACCTAAGTAAAAGTTAAATGAAAGACCTCTAGGGAAATCCAAGGATGGGTGACCTTATAGGAAGTAGAACACTTTGCCTATTTTCTTTGAGAATAGGCAAGAGGTGTTACAATCCATCTGGCTATCATATACACCTCCTCGACTAGATTTCCATTAAGGAAAATTGTCTTCACATCTATTTGCCAAATCTTATAATAATGGGTGGCAATTACAAGTAAAATCCTAATGGGTTTAAGTATAGCCACTGATGAAAAGGTTTCATCAAAGTCAATTTGTTGACTTTGATGATAGCATTTCACCACAAAGTGTGGCTTATATGTAATTACATTACCTTCCTTTTTTATCTTCTTCTTATTGATCCACTTACACGTAATGGCTTTTACCTTTTTAGGTAAATCAACCAAAGTCTACACTTGATTGTCGTACATGGAATCCATCTTGGATTTCATGGCATTTAGCCAAAATTTAGATTCTAAACTCTTTAAAACTTCATAGTTAGTAGGCTTATTATCCTCTATTAGTAGCTTATCCCTCAGCTTATTGATGAGGAACCTATATTTCTTAAGAATAGTATGTATTTTAGTAGACTTATATAGAGCTTTTATAATAATATGTTATTATATTATCTCATCAGCATGAGTAATAAAATTAGGATCCATCTATTGATCTTCCTTTATATATGGGTCATGAACTTTATCAAGTTTCAATCTTATTCCTATTATCTTCTTTTAAAAGAAACTTTTTCTCCAAGAAGACAACATGCTTTAAAACAAAGACCTTTTGTTCTAAAGGGTTATAGAAGTAATATCTTAATGACTCTTTAAGATATCTCATAAATATGTATTTATTAGACTAAGCCTTGAGCTTGTCTGATATTGTTCTCTTCACATAACTAGGACAACACCATACTTTCATGTCATAAAGTGTAAGTTTCTTGTTATACCACATCTCATATGTTGTAACATTAATTGACTTGGATGGAATTTTGTTTAATCTATAAACAACAATTCTAGTAAATAACCCTAAAATGAGTTAGGTAGGTTTAGAAGACTTATCATTGAACAAACCATGTCTAACAAGGTCTAATTCCTTTTTTCAGATACACCGTTATGCTATGGTGTATATGGATAAGTCTACTAAGATAATATCCCATTATTCTTAGATAGTCTTAAAAGTCTTAGCTTAAGTATTCTCCACCTTGATTTGAGTGAAGTGATTTAATACTTTTACCAAGTTGTTTCTTTATTTCATTAATCTTTAAACTTTTCAAAGGCTTTAAACTTGTACTTCATCAAGTATAAAATACCTATATCTTAGTTAGTTATTGATAAAGGTAATGAATTAAAGTTAATATGTATTCATTAGACCACATACATTTGAATGTATATCTCTAATAGACTATCAACATGTTCACCTTTCCTAATGAAAGGTGTCTTTGTCATCTTGTCTAATAAAGAATATTCACATATTTCATACTATCCATAATCAAATAAACCTAAGTCACAAAACTTATGTAACTTAGTTAGCAATTCTCATTTCTATGACCCAATCGACAATGCTATAAGTAAGATAGTTTAAGACCATCTATCTTAGGTCTCTTAGTGTTTATATCATAGATTCAATTAACATTATCAAGAACATATATTCCATTATTTATTATACCATAATAAAACACCTCATTTAGTCAAATAGAACAACCATTTTTCTTAATAGATAAAATGAAATTCTTGTTTAGCAAGATAAGAAATAGAAATAATGTTCTTATGTAAAGATGGAATATAATAACAATCTTTAAGTTCCAAAACTAACCCAATAGTTAAATTTAAATGATATGTCATGATAACTAGCGCATCAAATCTTGTTCTATTTGCCATTCACAGATATATATATATGACCTTTATTTAGTTTTTTACTGCTCTTTAGACCTTTTACATCACAACGAATGTGAGACCTATAATTGGTATCAATATCCAAGCTTGGTTTTTAATAGCAATATTAATTTTTATAACAAAAATACTTAAAGTAGAAGTATTAATCAACTTCTCCTTTTTTGAGACTCTAAGGAGGCCTTATTATTACGGTTTTAACATCTAGCCTTTCCACAATGAAAGTAAGCCTCTTTAGAGTTAGTATCTTTTTGAGTAGTAGGCTTATTGCCCTTCTTTTTCTTTACCCTACGTTAGGCTTTAGCATTCTTCTTTTTATTCTTTGAGCTCTTCTTCCCTTTTGAGGAAGTAAAAGTATTGACTACAATAATTGCCTTGTCCTTCTTTAGAGAAGCTTTAGCATTTTTGAGTAGGTTCACCAACTTAAGCAATGCTATGGAAATTTTATTCATGTGATAGTTAAGAACAAACTGTACATAACTCGTAACCAAAGATTGTAGAATT
This sequence comes from Hura crepitans, assembly GCA_948208565.1. NCBI lineage: Eukaryota > Viridiplantae > Streptophyta > Magnoliopsida > Malpighiales > Euphorbiaceae > Hura > Hura crepitans. The sequence continues at coordinate 6,443 of CANXYI011841073.1, forward strand.
AAGCTGACACTTAATTCATGATCCATGAAAAAACCTATAAAGGCAATCAATATAGCCCAACATATTTAGCCCTTGTTGTGTGGTTGAAGTGGCCTCTACAATCATTACACAAAATAACTGTTTCAATATCTCATATTATTCCATGCAGCCTTATTTACCAAACAGCTCCCTAAGATGGTATATGATTGTATAAGAATTTATATGCTCATGCTATTTTTGAAGCTTTATGGATCTAAAGGCTTACATTATATATGTTGCCTAATCTTTATTCTTAGTATGCTTTAGAAAGGCTTATTTCTATTTAGTAGAGGTATCATTAATTGGAGGGGTGGGATTTTATGTCTAACACTTATGCAATCTATTTAACCTTGAGAACCATTTTTAAGTTCTAGTACCAGTATAAGAAATTAGACTTAGTCATCTTATTGGAACTGAGTATTCTTTAGAGTAGGTCTTTAATCAAATGCATATTTATTCCTATTATTTTATTATAAAGCAATAACCTTTGCTACTTAATTTGAGAAAGCTTGTTAGAAGTTCTCCCAATGGGTTAGTATCTATCTTTATCAAAATTAACCTTGAGTATGCTCAATAAGCTAATTTTAACTCTAATGGTAGGCATCTCATGCAACTACTAAATATGTTGGATTATCAACTCTTGATATATGCATATCTTATATGCATTTCCCCAATCTTGCCTTTAATTCCATTAGCCTTGAGTATCCTTAACAAACTAATGAACCCATTAAGATAAACCCTTCCACAGTAGACTAAACATTTTTAATGTAGAGTATGCTTGAGTATACTTAATAGCCCAACATCTAAAAAGAAATTTAGTTTATTCTATTATAACAAAAGGCTTTTGAGTCTTAAAATTAGTTAAGGGATTTGTTAATTTTAGTCTTATCATACATGTTGCTATGCTTCGACAAACATATCATGCATCAATCTCATCAATATATATAAGATAATTAAACTAAATGACTTAACTATAGACATATTTACATTAGTTCACTTGAGCTAATAAGAAAACCACTTTAGGCCAAACCCTAGGTAGATGAATGAATTACAACTCATTAAGAAAAGAAAAAATAACTATTACTACTCTTGTAATAATCTATTTTCTTAGTCTTGTCTTGACCACCATCTCCTTCCTCCTTTACTTTTTTCTTAATCTAATCTTATGTAATTTGAGTACATAAATTCTTAAATAGAATACCTCAAGTTACATTTAAGAGGAGTTAGATGATAAAAGAAATACAATAAAGATTTTAGAGAAAGGGAAGGATAAATATGCCTATTTAACCAAAATAAAATCCATGCAAAAGTGATCAATCACATTGGTTTATTGTCCATAACTATACCATTATGCCAAACATACACTCTTAGATGCAAATTTTAATACATACTTGGATCTATAAATTTCAGCTTATCAATGTTCTAACCCTTGAAAATTTGATTTTTGATTTGCAATTTCAAGGACTTTTTTGGTACATAATTAATTTCAGCCCATATTGGATTTCAAACATAGATTTCAATTTTTATTAATCTTATTAATATTATTAAAACCATATTCTATAGGTTTCAATTTATGGAAACTATTTTCATAAATAATTCCATTTTCAATCTCATTGAAAGTCATGAGGTCTAAAATTACATGTTTATTAAAAAATTGCTATTATTAATCTCATCATAATTAATTTTTAATATAAATTATTTAATAAGATTAAATAAATTAAATTGAAGTAATTCTATAATTAAAATTCCAATCTTATTGGAAATTTTATTAATTAAAAATTAAAGGTGAAAATTGCATAAAATTGAATTTTCTATGCACATTTTTTAACATATTTTGATTTGCTCTTTTTGAATCAATTTCAAACATTTTAGGAATAATTCCAATAGCCATTAATATCAAACTTAATCAATTTTATCATCCCATATTAGCTCATTGGTCCATCTAAGTTGTAACTAATTCAAAAGACAAAATTATTCTTGCTTGTGATTCTATACAGTTAAAAATTATGACTGTAGGACAAAATTATGCATCCAATGCAACTAAAATAAACTCTAATCATATAAAACCTATGTATTAATTCCAAAAACATATTATATTCATGAAATATCAGGTCCGACAATTATTAAAATAAAATTAAATCAAGAAGCAAAACAAAATCATAATTAGGTTTTAATGTCTTCCAAAACTAATTACTTCAAAATTTACTTCTCTTTTATTTAGATCAATTTTTGAATAATTTTCATGCTAATCAGAATTAAAATCAACATTCTAACCAATTTGATGATTAATTCAACCAAAACTCAATGAAAAAAAATCAAAACAAGGAAAACCCTAAAATTGATTAGAGAGAGAATAAACTTTTGATCCAATTTTTGTAATCAATTAGAACCATATTTTAATTCATTTAATTCAACATTAAACACCTAAAATTATGATTTAAAAGAAAATAGATGCATAGAAAAGCCATAGAAAAATCATAGAACACAAACAAAATGCCAAATCTTATAATTTTATTTATAATTAAAACTATTTGGCACGATTGAGCTTTGATACCACTGTCGGTTTCAAAACTCATGCAACCATATTATTGCAATGGAAAAATAAAAATTTTGAAACCTAACCAAGGATCTACCATGCCAAATAGTTTTGAAAAGGTAGAAAATAGGGCATTAGAATTTACTGTTTCTTTGATTTTTTTTCCTTTTGTGTTTTCTTTTTACTAGGTTATAGCAAACAAAATAATGCAAGCAAAGATCACCTCTAAGAGTATTAACATAAGAAAAAAGCTTCAAAAACCACTCCTAATGGAATTAATAGAGTCAAAATTCCCTAGATATTAGTAGGGAATTCTATCTACTATAGAAAGAGGAAGAATATTAAGGATTTTGGCTACTGGGGGTACTTATACCCTTAATGGTCAAACCCTAATTATTATTAGAATTGGGCCTTTTTAATTTAATAAAAGGGTTGACCAAGTGGTTGGACCCAATCCAATTAAACTATTCGATTAAATATAATGCATATTAGGTCTAATCCAATTTGGCCCAAATCTATATTTTACTTGGTTAATTCTTTTCTTCATTGTTTTAAACTTGAAATGAAATCTTATTGCCATTTAATATCTAGTCATTTTTGCATTGATGCCTTTTTCTCTTATGTATATGACCTATTGGTTTTTTAGGTCTAATTTAGTAATACAAAATAAGTTAGAATCCTACTTGAACTATTTGTGATTTGAACTTTTCAAATCATTATTGATTCTTAATCAATAAATTCATTATTATACAAGTCAAGAGAGGCATCTAGCATACATTATGCATACCCAAGTTGCTAGAAAGTCAGTGGCTTGACTATAACCTTTTCATAAATAGCTACCATGTAATTACTCATTTCACCATACTTTATATCATTCAAGTTTGAGTATAGACTTATGTCAACTAATGATTGATTGTAATAAGTTCTATTAGGCCTTGAATATGTTAATGAATCTTGATTTTTTTGCTCCTAATGTGTATTTATGAGTCTCATTCACATATATATACTAGTTTGGCTAAATATTCCTGAATAAAGAAACTCTACAAAAGACCTTGAGGTAAACTCCTTTATATTAATATGGGGTGGTTAATAATTTATAAATCCTTTATGTACCTCTAAATATGATACACTATATGCAATCACCTTGCTATGATGCCTTATGCTAAGGAATAAGTTATGGTATCAAAGAATAGCATTTGGCATTTATAGTAACCTTTGTGAACTCAAGTCAATAGATACTTACGTAGTTGTTATGATAAGATTAGACCACTGACATAGATTAAGTGTCCATGTGATTATCTCCTAGCTAGGTATCCAATCAACTTATTTCTAAAACAAGTATCACATGTTAACTCTAAGCATCTCATGCATACAGCTTGTGAGAACTGCTGCTCGACCTAATCACAAAGTATAACATATGTTAGTATACCTATGTTAACAATATCTTATCTTTTTAATACTATAACTAAGGATAATTTATGTATAAATACCATTGCATTTAATAGGAATCTCACATCATGAATTCTTCATTATTTCCTTTACATTGTGTATATTATACTAAGGACTTTAATAAATAGTTTAAGATTTCAATCAAATAAATGAAGTAGTCATGAGAATAGAATAATAAAGAAATGACTTTTATTATAAAAAATAAAATTGTAATATGCTTGAGATAATCCCTATCAAGGTTGTGTCTAGGGCATATATCTAAAAAGAATTACTTAATATCGACTAACTATGATGTAGTCAATATGGTAAGAGTTAACACTATCCATGCTCAAAATCAAATGAAATATAGTTCAATAAAAAGAGTTTATTACATGGTAATTGCATATGGAAAGGTTAAAATCAAACCATAATCTTTTCTAGATACTTGAGTAGTTACGATGCATAGCTAGATGCCAATCTTGACATGCTAAAAATGAATTAACTGATTTCAGAATTAATGATGAATTAAAGAGTTTAAGTTCACCTAATCATAATCCAAGTACGTGTTTTAAAACCTATTGGGTCACACACATAAAAGATTGAAAGAAGAAAACAAAAATATATTTAATTTGATTTAGTTTAAGCATGAAATGTTATATGGGTTGAATAAAGGAGAAGGATATGCCCATGTGGGTTGAATTCCAATAGGAGAGCTTATAAAGGCTTCTCTTTATATGATTTATAAAGGAACTAGGTTTTTGTTGTTCTGTAATAAAAACTAGATTTACTATAAATATTGTTTCATGGCTTACCTTATATAATATACATAATTCCTCAAAAACTTTCTCCTAAATACAAACCTTAAGTTGAAGCTCTCTAGTTAGCACAAAGAGATTTTCAACCAAACTATTTTCATACATTATTTTTTTTATCTTTCTTAATCCTTATATGGACATATTAGATTTAATATCCATTTGGATTGTTGTAATTTGCAACAACTTAACATAAAGGAAAGAGAAGTTAAGAAGAAATAATAATTCATAGGTAAAACTCTAACTCTATATATGTTTTTCTTGAATTTGATCTTATTCCATTTTTCTTATGTAGATGATGCATATGTTGAATAAATAGTGGTATTAGAGTTTATTTATATTGTATAATTTTGAATTTCATGAAAGAAAAATGAGTTTTGATATGTGTTTACTTGTGTCGTGTGATCCAAACCTTATAGGAGTGTATTTTGTCTTTTCTTTTTCTATTAGTTTTCAATCATGATAAACATGTTTTTGCATGAAATAAAATTAAAAAATTGCATCTTGATTAAATCTTGAAACTTTCCTTATACATGTAAGTCATCAATTATAACTAGGGTTTTTGTGCTTTAGGTGTTTTGACTAGGTTTAGGACTCTTTTTGTGAATTATTATTGAATCATGCTAATAACATATTTAGATGTATTATTAACTATGGAAATAACCAAATTTGATAGAAGACTTTATTTAAACTGAAAATAACATGAAATAATTACATAGGAATCATTCCTATATTGACAACATTGCATGTTTTTATTTGCAATTGTTTTTTTTATATTATTTCAATGAGTCTTACATAATTATTTTCATGTTTATATGATAAATATGATGTTAATTTGGAGTATTTAAATTGGTAGAATTGATTTGAGGAAAAGTTTCATAAATTGCTAAGTAATTCAAAAAAGGATTTAATCTTGACAATTATGTAGTAATTAGATGAATTTAAATCAACAATGAGTTAGGCATTCTAATAAGTTGCTTTGAATTGCCCATATTGAATATTATATGTTGAAATTGATGATTTAGATGTTAGATCTAATGTAAAATCATGATCAATTTTTTTTCCAAAATAATGCATAATTAGTTAGAATAGAATTATCTTATTTTTCTTCAAGTTAACTTACTTTCACTTGGTTTAAAATGTTTATGGTGGTGATTTTAATAGTTGGATTTTTAATCTTTGGGAGGGGTGGAGACAATGAAGTTAGAGTAGTTCTACATGGCGTTATGAAAGATATAGGGTGCTAGAAATGACTTATTATGGAATGGTAAATATTGGAATGCTTCTTTAATTAATCAAGTTTCATGTCATTTTCTAGTAGCTTAGTAACAAGATAATATCATTCATGTGTCTACAATCTTCATTTAACATAATTGTAACCTCATCACCTTGGATTTCTCTATATTTTAATATGTAGAAATTTAATGTTTATTGTGCAATATATGGGTCTATTGTTATGATGACAATGGACATTTTTCAAGGTATAAGACTAAAAATTTTTGCATAAAGAGAAAAGAAAGAATGCCATCTTCTTCCCTATTTTCTCTCAAGAGTTACAGATAAGAAAAACATACACACGTTTAGAATCAAGCATTAAGGTAACGCAACCCAATCATCATCCATACAATTTTGTTAGTTTTCCTGGGACAAATGTAATGGAAATTTAAATTTTTTGAGAAAACCAAACATTAATTGAAAGACCTAAAAGAACTAAAATGTTGTTTATAGTAAACTAGCAGTGTTTAGATGTTTACTGTAGATAACTATTAGTAGATTCCTTTTTTGTTCTTTGCACTAGGTTGTCACAAACCACAGTGTTTCTCAAAGTTGAAAGCACCTCAAAGGTATCCGTATGATGAGATTGAGAAAAAGGTGTGTAGATTCTTAGGGCTAGTAAGCAAACTACACCGATAAAGAAGAAAAAGGAAAATATGAGAGTTTGTGCTTGCTTTTTGTGTGAAACAAAGAGCAAAATATGTGTATGTTTTTGGTGGCTACTAAAAATAGGTTTATTTATATCTTAACAAACCCTATCTAGGTTAGGTTTTAACCTTTAAAAACTGACATTGAAAATCCCACACATGAGCCACACGAATGGGCTCTATAAGTCTTACATGCATAGGCCCAAAATTCAGCTTATGATCACATGCACATGGACCTTTATGAATTTTCACCATGTAGCTCAAAACAACCATAATTCTAGCCCCTAAATGGTCTAATTTAAGGTGTTTTTAACCCTTAAACATTCTATTAAAATTAGATATCAAAAGCACAAACAACTGGGCTTAACAAGGCTTAATTTTTAGAAACCTTATTTCTAGTTTCCTAAACTAGCACTGGATCTAAGTACAAATGTTTTATTTTTCATCTTTATTTATCATTAGGTGATATCTCATATCAACATACCATTCATACACTTTAAATCTCCTCTCACTCACCTATGTGTGTAACTCTATGGGTTTCTAAAACACATTAGTAGTACATAGTACACAAGAGTCTTAGTCTAATTGGGATTTTTATGGTCCAATCTCATTGGCTAAATAATTGATTCCTAATCAACTATCCACTTATGTATAAGTCCAGAGCAATTTCTAGCCACACATCTAGACCACTTAAGTGTTGGAAATGTCAAGTGGTTTGACTTAATTCTTCCATATTCAGTTTTTATGCAATTCATCTTTTCACCGTACTTAATCTTATTTAGGTTTGATTATAGACATGTGCCAACTAAATGATTGATTAATATTGTCAAATCATGCCCTAAATATGTTAGTTCTAACCTTTATCCCTTTATTCCCAAAATTCCCCTGTGAATCTCATTCACACTTGTATTTCACTTCGGTTAAAGATTCCTGAAGTAGAGGTATATTAGAACAGTGAGATAAACTCTTTAATACAATCCGAGGTGGTGAATCCTCTATTAATCACTCAACCATATTTAAGTATCTCCTCTTATACTCAATCACCTAGCTATGTATACATCATGATGATGTAAAAGCACTGGAGTCGAAGTATAATTTTTAATACTTAATATAAATTTGATGATCTCAAGTCAGAAGATATTTACACAATTGATATGATGAGAATGTTTCACTGACATAGATTATTTATCCATATGAACATTCTTAAGGTGGGTCTCCAATAAACTTAGTTCTCAAACAAGAATCCACATATTATCTCTAAGCATCACCATACTTATAGCTTGTGAGAACTACAATTTGACTATGTCAAAGAGAATACATGTGCTAGTCTATCTACATTAACAATGTCCTATCTTTTTAATATTATGACTAGGGATAATTTTGGTATTTCACATTTGTATACGATAAAAATCTCATATTATTAGCACTTTATAATTTCCTCTACATTATGAAAGTACCGGGGGCTTTAATACATAGTTTAAGATCATATCAAGCAAATGAATTAATATATGCACTATAGTAATCAAGAATGCCTTTTATTATATACCAAAGTTTATTATGTACACAAAACATCCCTATTACACTTAAGCTTTAGGACATACTTCTAACAATCTTCCACTTATACTAGAGCTAATATCCCATATACCTAATACCCATGTTATTACATAGAGATCGAATATATTCTAGGATAATGCCTTAGTGAGAATAATGTTTTTATCAATGGGGACTCTTTCAATCTTCACGTCTTGCCTAGCAATTATCTCTATAATGAGATGGAAGTGCTTGAGTAGATGATTGGATTTTTTTTATGAGACCATGGTTTCTTAGCATGTGCAATAGGCCCATTGTTGTCACAGCACAAAGGTATTAGGTCAACAATAGTTGGTACCACTCCTAGTTTAGTGATGAATTTCTTGATCCACACTGCTTTTGTAGCTGCATCAAAAGCTGTAATATACTCTACTTTGGCTGTTAAGTCTGCACTTGTATCTTATTTAGAACTCTTCCAACTAACTACTCCTCTTGCGAATAACTACACAAAATCTAACTGAGATTTGTAATCATTTTTGTCAAACTGAAAGCTAGCATCCGTATACCTACTTATTTAATCCCTTTCTCCATATACCAAGAATACATCTTTAGTTCTTCTCAAGTACTTAAGGATATTTTTGATAGCGACCCAATGTTCCTCTCCATAATTAGATTGGAATCTACTTATGACATTTAAAGCAAATGCTACATTAGTTCTTATATATAACATAACATACGTGATAGATCTTCTAGCTGAAGCATATGGGATTCTGCTCATGCATTCTCTCTCTTCTTATGTGTTGGGACACATAGACTTAGAAAAGTATCTTACCATGAGTTTTTAGATTGAATCCTTTCTGTGAGAGATCCATGCTAAACCTTTTTATCATCTTATCCATGTATGTAGACTGTGAAAAACCTATCAATCTCTTGGATTTATCTCTATAGATTTGAATCCCTAGTATATTGGTTGCTTCACCAAGGTCTTTCATGGAGAACTTCTTAGATAGCCAAATTTTAACTGATTGTAGCATTGAAAACTCATTTCCCATGATTAATATGCCATCAACATATAATACTAGGAAAATGTCTGCACTCCCACTAAACTTCTTGTAAACACATGGTTCATTGAGATTTTTTGAGAAATGAAACTCTTCGATTGTCTCATCAAATTGGATGTTCTAGCTTTTAAATGCTTGCTTTAGTCCCTAGATAGACTTTTGAAGCTTGTATACCTTTTTGCTATCACTAGATGTAAATCCTTCAGGCTATGTCATATACACCTCATTTGATGGGCTTCTATTAAGGAAAGATGTCTTCACATCCATTTGCCATATCTTATAATCATAATGAGTGATAATAGAAAGAAGAATCCTAGTGGATTTAAGCATGTCTACCAATGAAAAAGTGTTATCAAAGTCAATTCCTTACCTTTGACAATAACCCTTTGCAACCAACCTTGCTTTATGTGTAACAACCTTACCCTCCATATCTATCTTATTCTTAAAGATCTATTTGCACCCAATGGGTTTAATCCCTTCAAGCGCATTAGCCAAAGTAGACACTTAGCTGTCATATAAGGAATCCATTTTGGATTACATGGCCTTAAACTATAATTTCGATTCTAAACTTTTTAGAACCTTCTCATAACTTAAAGGCTCATCCTTTTCTACTATGGATACATTATTATTCTCATCTATGAGAAATCCATATCTCTCAAGAGCAATATAAACCCTAATAGAACATCTAATAACTTATGTTTCCATAGATTTTGCTATTACATCATCACCATGTGTAATAGGCTCAGAATCAATCGGTTGATATGCTATTATTTATGGATCTCAAACTTTATTAAGTTTGATTCTACTCCCACTATC
>CANXYI011841310.1:0-13416 GCA_948208565.1 Hura crepitans
CATATTGCTTGTATCTAGTTCTAAATGCAGTCTTAGGAATATTAGCTTCCTTGACTCTCCGTTGATGATATCCAGATCTCAGGTCAATCTTAGAAAAAACACCTACCCCACTTAACTGATCAAAGACGTCATCTATTCTAAACAAAGAATATTTGTTTTTCATAGTCACCTTATTTACTTGTCCATAATCATTAATCAAAGTTTCTTTCTTCTTTAAAAACAAAATAGGTGCTCCTCAAGGTGAAACACTGGGTCAGATGAAACCCTTATCCAATAATTCTTGTAATTGCACCTTTAATTCTTTTAACTCAATAGGTGCCATTCAGTAAGGAGTAATAGAAATAGTTGTTATCCCAGGATACACCTCAATCTCAAAATCAAGCACTAACTATGGTGGCAAACCTGGCAACTCATTAAGAAACACTTTAGGAAACATAGACACTATTAGAATCTAATCTAATACTGGGGTTGAAGCATCAGTGTTAATGATATGAGCTAAATAAGCTTTACACTCTTTTTGGATGAGTTTTCTTACTATAATAGCTGAGATGAGATTATTCACAAAACTTTTTATCTTTACAATCAAGTATAGCTTGATGCTCTAACAACTAATCCATTCCCAAAATCGCATCAAACTTGTTAAAAGTTAGTTCAATCAAATCCACATGAAACAAATAATCCTAATTCACTAAAGGACACTATCTGTATAATTTATTCATATGCACACTCTAGCATATAGAATCATTGACTTTTGTATCTATGTTCATATTCACAGATTTCATTCCTCTATCGTGTTCCAATGTGGTGCATACATATGAATGTGTGGATTCTAGGTCTACTAATGATAAAACTATGACATTAAATAAATAAAAAGTACCAATTATGACATTTGGTACTGCTGCCTCCTCTATGGCTTTGACAGTATATTGTCTAGTTAGAGCATAGGCTTCTGATCTAGTCCCCTAACTAGGATTAGGTTAATCCCCTCCACTTTTTCTCAAACACCTATTTTGAGGTGCCATTTTGTATGCTTAAGTGCAAGCACCCTTGGGCTCTCTTTAAGGAAACTCTCTTTGGTAATTGTCTCTAGCACCACAAGTAAAGCATTCACCTCTTCTACCAGATTAATATTATCCCTAATGCTTCTTGTTACATGTGTTAAAAGTTGAGGGTCTATTCCTATTACCTGAAAGACAAGGAGTACTAACAACTTTAAGAGGCAATCGGGGTCTAAATATAGAAGCTTCCTAAGATCTCTGAGACTATGCCTATGTTGGTGCCTGATGCATAGACTAGGAATAAGTTGGTGCCTCTCTCATTCTCTTACTATCACCTAAGGTTGCATTGGATTGGCCTATAGTAAACTCTCTTTTTTGTTGTACCATTTCCTCTATGTCATAGGTAGATGCCACTAATACAGCAAAGTATGTTACCCTGGGGTTTGCTATTTACATTCTCAATTCCATATTCAACCCTTTCAAAAATCTCTTACACTTCTCTTCATTGTGTATGAACTCTTCTACATATCTAACCAGCCGAGTAAAATCCTTTAATATTCAGCCACTGTCCTCCTACCTTAATTCAAATCTAAGAATTCCTGCCTTCTTTTATCACTATACGACTCACAAATATACCTCTTTCTAATTTCCATTAGGAAAAACTCCCATATGAGCTCTGTCACTGGCTTCCTCCTTCTAATAGTATCCCACTAATTGTATGCTTCTTCAAGTAGAAGGGAAGTTATACACTTCAAAATATCTTCTTTAGAACATTCCAGCTATTCTAATATCCTAAAAGTCCTTTCCAACCAATAATCTACTTGTGTGATGTTATCCTCCTTTATGCCTAGAAAATCCATAGCTCTCATCTTTTTAATTTTCTCTAATGGTGTCTTCTACATAGGAGCTAGGGATAGTGGAGGTACTGGAGCTTGTAAAGGAGGTGGAGGTGAAGCAACATGTGTAGAAGTATGTCTCAACATATTTACTATTTGCTACAACAAAACTAGAGATTCCTCTTCCTATGGATTTTCCTGAGGTTATAGCCTATGTGCAGCATCACTAGGCTCAGGAATAACTGTATTTTATACTCCATATATTATAGTTAGAGTGGCCCACTTTTTCTCCTCATTCCTCTGATGGTCTACTAGCCATCTCGTATTACCACAAAAATCACACACTTATAGCCTCTGTGTAGTGTAACATAGCACGTAACAATACTTAGACTCTAGCACTCTTGTAACTTACCTAGGAACTTACAACCTATGCTCAGATACCACTAAATGTGACACCCCTTACCAGGTTCTTAAAGAAACCCAATAGGCGAGGTAGTTCCTAATAGGTCACCCATCCTAGGATTGCTCGAGGAGAAAAATCCTTAACACTTATAGACTATTTTAGAATTCTATCATATATTGGTTTGATGTCCCATTTAATCATTAAGCATGTTCATACATAGTCTAACAGACTCAAACAAGGCATATACAGATTGTATATAGGTCACAAAAAATTTGGCAGCATAATAGCTACTCAGTTGACATATGAAATTTTTTTTTCGCCAGTTAAAACACTTCTATAAGCCATGAATTCACAAACCCCCTTCTAAGCACCTTCTGGTCCCTTAATCAATCATCAGTGAATATCAGACACACATATCCATATATTAGCATTCAGCCACATAGGGCCTCAAGTCCATAGTTATAAAGTTCACACACAATCTAAACAAACACCATAACAGCTTATATATATCACTTTTAGGTTATATATAATGACCTAGAAGCTTCTAAGCATGCTAACCCAAAACTTGTAGGGTATTATATGAGTGCCACTACTAAAAGAAAGAAAACAACTTTCTTTACCTTTTAACTATTGTATAGCTACACTACATGATCACCGAGGCTGGCTTGTTTTTCCTTATTACTTGTGTACCACAACATAAGCATGCCAAGTATAAAACATAGTAAGTAAAACTAAACCATTTAAAACATGCATTAATACACACATGCGATTAAAATTAATAGTCTAGGTGTAGTGTGTAAGCCACATGCTAAATGCTTGATGTCATACAGATGGTATGTCTTTTCTTTTCAAAATTACCAAAATGCCATAATAAATATTTTATTCAATTTCATCCTATAATTCATTTAATTATTCCATTATTTATAAGTATATTATTTTAAATTATTAAATAGGCCTAACAAGGTAGACCACACTTACAGACACTAGAACAAAAGGAAAGTTAAAGTTTTGTAGTGGCCCACATTTTGGACCCTAACTGCTACACCAGCCCAACATAGCTTATAGGCATCAGTTCATAAGAATGTCCCAAGGGGTAAAATACTGATCACATCAAATAATCCATCCTACTCTACCTAGCAGACTAGTGTAATGGCCCCTATGGGGACCTTCGCCATTACACTGACATAATTCAATATACAATCAAGTGTGCTAGAAACAAAGAGTGTCTACCCTATAGACTAGTGTAGTAGCTCAATAATGATCCTCAGCCGGTACACCAGCCCAATATGATAATCACACAATTTAGCAGCTGTTAATCCTTAAGTTGACCGGTCAACCTATCTTATAAGTGCCTACTAATGGGCCATCTAACACCATTTTTAAGTTTATTTCATTACTAATAATCTTGTTTAAATATTATGAAGTGAAAAATCGATAGATAAAATTTATATGAAATAGTCAATTTTTGGCTTGGAAAGTTACATGTCATTTTTTGCTCTACCGGGTGAAATTAGGTAAAATTTTCTATCATTTTTTGACTCAATTCTAATGGAATAATTATATCCATATTAAATCTAGTCTAGCCCATTATTTTGGCTCAATTATATTCATGTTAAATATCTATTTGAATTATAGTCCCAAAATTACATTTTATGGGATAGTTAAAGGTCATTTTTGCTTACTTAAGACGTCCATTAGAAGGTTATTTTAATTCCATTTTTAGTGGGAATTGCACCAATAATTAGATAAGTCCATCAGCCTAAAGCCAACCTCAAAGAAATACAACCATTTTCCATACAAATTGCTCACATTTCAAAACACAAAATCATCAAATTATAGGTCACATTAAGGTACAAGTTCATGCCTAAATTTAATCCCTTTTTAGAGCCCATTTTACATGACATTTTAAGTCACTTTTAAATTCATATTTTTATCCATTTTCCATACATTAAACATGTCCCATATATTGTTCATTTCATGTTACACTAACCTTGCATATCAACCTAAGTCATGCCATGTAGTAAATGCCATGAATGCCATGCTATTGCACAGATAAATAACATTAAACCATACCTTATTTCTATGTCCCATTACCTTGCAAGCTCTTGGCCACAAGTTCCCTTTGATCTTATTCATACTTTCTATCTCAGTCAAACATACTTATGCATACTTAGATATCATACAAACATAACTTTACACATATTAGGCTTCTATCATGCAAACTAGGCTAACATACCCTATAAACATGCGTTGGCCATATACCTACACATACACACACACAGACAAGCCTTAACTCATCAAATTCTTCAGCCACACTTCACATGCTATCAAAGGCAAGCCGAAAACTATTCCGTGAGCTATGTACGCAAACCATACACTCACTCACACAATAAGGCATATCTCGACCAAATGGAGTCACCCACTAAAATGTCACAAGTTTACTAGTAAAACCTAAAGTTCAATCATCATTCATACTAAATACCTTAGATATCTTGCCAAATACATTAACTAACATACCATAACACCATTTCAAGCTATATACACCTATACATGCCTACACAAAATCTCTCAACCAAGTGAGGAATGCACCCTTCCATACATTCTTTTCATCTAAACATCATCTAAAATATTTATTACACATACCATTAGCTTTGTTATAAACTTAATCCACTAAATTACACACATAAACTACCTAATCTACCAATTCCATACAAAGTTCCTAAGCATTACTCATGGTAGTTCAGCATCACATGCTTTGAATGGATTGGATGTACTTGCCTCACTACCAAAGGAGTTGAAATCCACCCTTCTAGCTTGAAGAAAAATCACTAATTCCTCCCTTTAGACTTTGATTTCCATAGATGCCACATCTACTTCAAAAATTCAACAAAAATGACACATTTATCCAAATCAAATTCTAATCATGTTGCTATTCTTAGAATCATTAAATACCCTAGGAAATAAAATGAAAAGTGTTGAAAAAATTAAACACAAGAGGTTGCTCTTTTTAGTCCTTTTTATTGACACCTTAAGCTTCCTTGAATTTTCTTTAGTTTTACCCACTCCTATAGCCTCTAATACAATCAAAACTCAATTCCTCACATGTCGAGATGAATTTTGGTGGCAATACACTTAAGGAAATGCTTGAGGAAGGCAATGAAAATGGTGATTTTGGATAAAAAAGGTTTCGATAGCAACAACATGAGAGAAGCAGTAGAAAGGTTGAGAGGGAACATAATTGCCTAAGTGACCATCTATGTGCCACCTTAGCCCTTTTATAGTGGCTAAGGTGGTACTGGTGTGGCCCACACCACCCGAACAACTTGAAAAAGCTCAATTTTAATAGAAACTTTGAAGAATTTTTAAAAGTCACTCGAACCTCTAAAAATCATTTTGCTTATTTTAACAATCCTCAATTTGTCCCATTTAGGGCCTCATAAAATTTCATAATCGAATTCCACCAATAGGATAGTTGGCCAATTACCTCAATTTATGTGTAAAGCTCTAAAATTTAGAAAATTTGCAAATGACCTTGGAATTTAAAAATTCTTTCACCAATTGACTCAACGGAATTTTTAACCTTTAAGGTATGGCATTTTTAGGTATATTCGGCACATTTCAGGTCATTCCTAGATCGACTTCACTTGAGCCTATAGCCCATTAGATTATAACTTAAATAATTTATTGGTTCTACTAAATCCTTAAATTAAGTTAATTTCATCATTTTATAGTCCATCAATGTTTCATGACCAATACCCCTACCTCGAGCTTTGTGAAGGTGACCCAACACTTCAGGAACACTTTTTGGCCTTAGTGGTACTATTCATAGAGCCTTGAGTTACGAGTATTACACCAATTAGGTAGAATATAATAGTGAATAGAATATACAGAAGTTGCCCTTTAGTAATATAAAACCATGTATTCTTAGCTAATCTTATTGAACATCCCTTTAATGAATTTGTTATCATTCTTGGTATGGATTGGTTATTTAAACATCGGGCAGTAGTCAATTATGAACATAAATGACTTATGCTTAGCACAGTTAAGGGATCTGAGGTGACAATAATTGGTAAGTGGAACTCTTTACCCAATATTATCTTAACTATAACATTGAGACGATGAATCCAGAAGGGATGTAAAGCCTACTTAACTTATGTAATTGATACTAAGAAGATTGAATTGAGCCTTAGTTAAATACAAGTAGTGGTAGAATTTCTAGATAAGTTACTATGATTACCTACACAACGAGAACTAGACTTTGTGATTGAAGTTAATCTTCCTACTAATCCTATGTCTATCACACCATATCAAGTGGCACTAGTAGAAATGAAGGAACAGATGGTGTAATTGCAAGAATTGTTTGATAAGAACTTTATTAGGCCAAGTATTTCTCTGTGGGGAGCACTAATGCTTTTTAAGAAAAAGAAAAATGGATCACTTCCATTTTGCATTGATAATAGACAACTAAATAAGGTCAGAATCAAGAATAATACCTATTACTGAGAATTAACAACCTTTTTTATCAGCTCGGAGGTGCCAATGTGTTCTCTAAAATTTATCTAAGATTAAGGTATCACTAATTGAGGATCAAGGAATCAGACATTCCAAAGACTAATTTTCAAAAGAGATATGGGCATTATGAGTTTCTAATGATGCCATTTGAATTCACTATTGCCCCTACAGCTCTTATAGATCTTATAAATAGAATTTTCAAGCCATACCTAGAACAGTTTGTCATAGTCTTCATTGATAACATTCTGGTATACTCTAAGAATCAAGAGGAACACAAATAGCATTTAAGAGTGGTATTGCAAACCTTAAGGGAAAAATAACTATAAGCAAAATTGAGTAAGTCTTAATTTTAGTTCAATGAGGTAGCCTTCTTAAGCCATATAGCTTTAGTAGAAGGCATTATGCTTAATCTAAACAAAGTTAAAGCAGTGTTAGAATGGAAACCTCGTAGGAATGGGATAGAGATCCAAAGCTTCATAGGATTGGCTGATTAATATATGAGGTTTGTAAAAGGCTTCTCAATGATTGCATCACTATTAACCCGATTACTATAAAAGGATATGAAATTTGTGTCAAATGATAAATGCCTTACAAGTTTTGACAAGCTTAAAGTGGTGTTAACTAAAGCACTATCCTTACACAGCTTGAGTAAGGAAAAAAATTTGTGATCTATAAGGATGTTTCACATAATAGGCTTAGATGTGTTTTGATGTAGGAAGGAAAAGTGTAGCTTATACTTCAGGACAATTAAAGCCATATATATGGAACTACCTAACAATGATTTGGAGTTGGCAACCATAATATTTGCATTAAAAATATGGAGTTATTATTTGTATAGTGAGAGGTGTTACATCTAAACTGGCCATAAAAGTTTGAAATACCTCCCTACACAAAAAGAGTTTGAACTTGAGAAAATAATGTTGTATGGAATTGATAAAGGACAATGATTATTTGATTAGTTACCATCTAGGGAAGGCTAATGTCGTAGCTAATGCCTTATGTTAAAAGTTGTTAGCAACCATGAAAGTTATACAAGCCAGAGTTGAATATACCAAAGATAACACAATTTTAGCAGAATTGCAAGTGAAACCTAACCTAAAGCAATAGTTGAAAGAAGCACAAGTTAAGGATTATCACCTTATGCAGATAATGGGTAAAGTCAAAGAGGGAAGGATAACAAAATTCAAGATCAAGGTAGATAGATGCATGTACCTTTATGACAGGTTGTGTGTACCTAAAATGGAAAGGATAACACATAGATTCTGAGAGAAGCACATGATACTCCTTACTTTATATCTATAAGAAGTACAAAGATGTATCACAACTTGAAATCCCATTATTAGTGGCTAAGAATGAAATGATATGTAGCAAAGTATATGGCTTGATGCTTTACATGTCAATAGGTTAAAGTAAAACACTAAGTTCCTTTTAGATTGTTGCACCTAATAGCAATTCTAAAATGGAAGTAAGAGAAGATTACCATAGACTTCATGGTAGGATTACCCATGACTAGGAGTAAATGTGATATGGTTTAGGTAATTATGGATAGGTTGACCAAGATAGCACACTTCATCCCAATTAAAATGGATTAGTCCTTAGAGAAATTGGCACAATTATGCAATGATGAGATTATGAGATTACACAGAGTGCCACTAGACATTATTTCTAATCAAGATCCTTAATTCACTTTTAGGTTTTAGAAAAGTTGCAAGAGGCTTTGGGTACCAATCTAACTTTTAGTATAGCTTTTAATCCATAGACAGATGGGCAGTCAAAATGAGTTATACAAGTGTTGGAAGATATGCTACATAGCTGTGCTATCAAATTTAAAGGAAGTTAAGATTAATATCTACCTTTGATAGAATTTGCCTATAGCAATAACTACCAAGCTAGTTTAGGCATGGCTCTTTATGAGACATTGTGTAGTAGAAGTTGTAGAACTCTATTTTATTAGAGTGAAGTGGGTGAAAGCAAGGTTATAGGATTTAATCTAATTAGAGATGCTAAGGACAAAGTTAGAACCATCAGAGGAATGTTGAGAGCCACCACTAACTAACCAAAATCATATGCTAACCAAAAAAAAAGGGAGATTAAATATGAGATTAGTGGAAAAGTATTCTTGAAGGTATCCCTAGGCAAAAAGATGCTATGGTTTGGCAAAAGGGAAAGTTAACCCTGAGATTCATTAGGGTATATGAGATTATAAAACATGCAGGACTGGTGACCTATCGATTGGTCTTAGCACTAAAACTACAATAGATCTATGACATGTTCCACATCTCAATGTTAATGAGATATAGATCTAACCCTTCACAATTAATACCTATTATAGAGATCTAAGTATGATTGGATCTAACTTATGAAGAAGAACTAGTATAGATACTAGCCAGAGAAGTCAAAGAGCTAAGGAACAAGTTCGTAACACTGGTGAAGGTGTTATAAAGGTGGCATAAGACTAAAGAGGATCCTTAGGAAAGTGAAAAGCAAATGAGGGCATAATATCCTTATCTATTTTCACTAGGTAAATTTTAAGGATGAAATTTCTTAAAAGTAGAAGAATTGTAATGCCTGAGAAATGAGGCTTCATGAGTAGTACTCGCGAGACACTTTTAGGGACTCGGGGCACCATATAGTGGCCAAGAGGGAAGTACTAGTCATAAAATTTTGATGAGGCTAAAAATGAAATATTAAAACTTTTAGTAGAACCAATAAATCAATTTAGGCTAAGAACTAGTGAATTGTAACAATAATTTGCACTAAGCTGAGAGAGGCCTACGATGTGCTCGGATAGATATTTATTTGCATTTTCCTAATTATTCAAGTGAATAGTTAACCTAGTTCCCTTTAAATTTTTTACTCTAAATTTTAGAGGGCCTTTAATAGGCACTAAAAAGAATTTTCGGCATTAAAAGTAAGAATTTTATAGGCCTAGAACAATTATTTTGAATTTCTAAAGTGTAAATTGAAAATTAGATTAAAATAAACCATCAAATTGACACATGGTGTAATTCAAACCATCTAAGTATCTAATATAAAAGGGTGTACACATATGAGGTGGCCACATATGCCAACCCACCTTTTTCCTCCCCTTTCACCACTTGAGTTAATGTTATTCCCATTCTCTCTCTTATTACCTTTTTTTTCTTCAATTTCTCCCATAATACTAAGCCAAATCCATCATGTTTCATATCAAACTTTGCTTTTATAATCTCTAATGACTCCTCCTAATGATAAAATTTGAAGAAAGTGCCCAGAATGAGAGATATAAACACTTGATAAATAGTTTATAAAGTAAATAGTAGTGCTTCTTAAATTTTTATTTTTGGTTTAGGTAGCCTTAAGTGAGCCATGTAGATAGTTTTTGAATTAGAGATAGGTAGTATTTTTTAGAATTTTTCAAACCCTAAGTGGCATATGTTTTGTAGGCAAAAAAAGGAACCTTAAGGAAGATAAGCTAAGAAAGCCTTAAAAGTGTTGGATTTAGGTGTTTTGACACCTTAGGTATATGAATTTGATGTAATATAAGTTGTTAATTGTGTTAGTGTACATGTATGAATGTGAAAGTGTGTATGGAATTGGTATAATGCATGTGCGCATGTATAAATACGTGAAATGACTTTGTTATTATGCTAGGAGTGGCATATGATATGTGAATGTGTGGAAGTTACATGAAAAACCATATGATGGCGTATATGAGTGAATGGCTAAATAGCGTATAAAGGAAAATAGTGTGTGCATGTGTAATTAATATGGAAATGTAATGTAATTAGGCTAAAAAGTAAGTACAAAGTGTGTTTGTGATATGAGGTTGGTAAGAAATGAATTATAGGTACATGAACATAGTCTAGCTATGAGGTGTGTCATAGCCATGAGATGGATATGCAAGTGTGTAAAGTGAAGATTAATGGCAATCAACATGGGATGTAATAATGTTATGTGATTTGAGAGGGTTTAACTAGTTTATTGTGATTAAATGGCATGCTAAGTGGTAATGGTAATGGTAATGGAACATTATGTTAATATAAGTGAATTGATGTCACTTGGAATCAATGCATGAGAATAATTACTTAGAATTATAGGACTATGAAAATGGTCTAAGTGGATTATATCACAATATCCATAAGGTATCATAACTAGTGGCCATGTAATAATGGCAATGTGAACTTAAATGCAATGATAATGAGTAAATAGTATAAAATTGTGTCAAATGACTTATAATGGGATATGAAAATGGTAACAAATGCTGGCCTATATCAGTTAGACGCCTACTAGATAGGTTGATCGATCAACTAGGGAGTTAGTAGCTACTAGGGGTTTTGGTTCATGCAGGCTATTGCCTATGTGTATGATATGGTGGGTGTAGCTACTGAGATTCTACTAGAGAGCCTTGAACACCTAGGTATTTAGAGGTTCATACTAACTGATCGCTTTTATCTAAGGTCATTAGAGAAATCCATACAGACTTACTCTAGCCATTCTAGCTATTAGGATATCTGCACAAACTAATCCTTGCTTACAAATAATTTAGTAGCTTTTTGAGATCATATGAGGCTAATCCTTATTATCCACCTAAGCATAATGGGTATTTGGGATTGGGTTGTCCCTTGAGGCTGCTCCCTACTATCTTTACTATTTAGAGGTTAACTAGGACTAATCCCTACCACTTCGATCTAGGAGCTTGTCATAAAATGATCCCTACTATCTAATGGATGGGTAAGTGCCATTACAGAGGTCTAAAATGTGGGCCACTACATGACGTGATCCCTTTTATACAGTTCCTTAAAGTGTTGTCTTTCTAATATGGGCTTAAAGAAAATAAAAAAGCATAAAAACATAATATGTTTAATAAACTATACATTCTTAAGTAAGATGAGGAGTACATAATGCATGATATAATTAATTAAAGTAAAGAGATATTATTGAACCAAAATTAATATGAGTAAATGCATACATGTATTGAATGTACTTAACTAAAAAAGTGTTGCATTTCATGTGTTGCATATTTGTATGATGCAATTTATATTACACTAAATTCACCACTGAGTGTGTATTCAGGGTATTGGTGTCCCGATGAGTAGGCACAAGATAAAAGCTAGCTGTCTAATCTCAAGATTTATAGTGTAGCAATTCAGCCCCTTGGGTATATTTCCTATGTTCCTTTTTAGTTTTAAGAGTAGAGGGCACTCATGTATGTGTAGGGTCGGGGTTTGATTATATAAATAGTTAACTATTATGTTTTGCCATATGTTAGATTGTAAATGGTAAACCAAGTTCTATGTATATATGTTGAGATATTATGTATGTTTGATAAATGTTGATATATAAGTCTGAAACACTTGTGTGCATGTGTATGATTGGTTGATGTTGAGATGAGCATTTAAGGGGCCAGAATGGTCTAAGAGGTGTGAAATGATTTAGTATGGTTATAGAAGTGCATTTTTATAGCCCTAAAATTTTGGTTTTTCACTCGATAGTCGTTATATTGCCGAATTTTCTGAAGATTATAAATACCATGAGGCTAGTAATCGGGGTGTTACTCAATGGGAGTGAAATAAAGCTATAAATGGGTAGGATAAGGATGGGTGACTCTTGGGATGGTAGCATCTCCTATCTAGTTTAATGTTAGGTTCAGTAAGGGGTTTTACATCTACATAAATAAGGAGAAAAAGAAAGAGAAAGGGAAGGTATAGTTGGGCATCATCAGTGTATTTTGAGACCTCACAATATGTGTTTCAATTGATTTATGTTTTTCACAAAATTTTATGTAAAAAATGTGTGCACATGTGTTTGTTTAACATACAATGTTATTTAAATTATGTAATTGGTTATGTAAATGTATTTATGATTGAAAACGATGTGTAATTGCTAAATGTGAGGATTGATTTTAATGTGTAAAATATTGTGTTGTATAAAACCTAGTATGATGTGAAGATACACAAAAATGTGTATGGCTTCTATGGTTACAAATCATAATCAATTACGCGATTAAAATGAGATTGTCATCAAAATAAAATTGTGTGAAATATAATTTGCTTGAGACATGCTGTGTCACATGTAATGAGATGACCTAATAGGTAAAAATGTTGACATGAGATTTTAACATGAAATAACATTTTATAATAAGTTTAAATACATACAAACATGCCAAAAAAGATAATGTTCCATACGATTAGACAACTTAGATATGATAGGTTGACCGGTCCACTAAGAAGTGATAGAAGTTGATAGGGTACTTTAGTGCCTTTTTAGTAGGTATAGTTGTAATAAGGGTTATAGAAGCCATTATACATGAAACTGGTATAATAGCAGTATGGTCGATAGTGCCACTATACATTGAGTAGGTGTAGCTGTAGTAAAGCCCATTAGGCCACTACACATTCATTATAGCTTATAAGCACAATTATATCATTCGAGCATGAGTATGGCCTTTAAGCTCAGATATGCCCCATTAACAAGTTTTTGTATGTTGTCTTCTAGGTATGGGCATGTATTGATATGTCTTCAACATTAATAAGATTTGTGAAAATGACCAGTTTGTATTGATATGTTATGATATCTATGATATGCTACTATTTACACATTGTGTGTACATTAGCAATATAATTTATATGAGCATAATCATGATATATATACATATATATATATATATATATATATATATATATAT
>CANXYI011841341.1:0-17687 GCA_948208565.1 Hura crepitans
CAGGTTGAATTAAGATAGGAGCTTCTATCAACATTTTCTTTAACTTGTCAAAACTCTCTTGACATATGGCATCCCACTTAAATTCCACATTCTTTTTTATCAATCTAGTTAAAGGTACTGTAACCATAGAAAATCCTTTCACAAATCTTCAATAACACCCAGCTAAACCCAGAAAACTTTGAATCTCTATTAAATTCCTCAGAGATTCCAATTTTAACACTACTCCAAACCTTGCTGGGGTTTACTTTAAAGCCTTCTGCTGACACTATATGTCCTAGAAAAAGCTACCTCCTTCAACTGGAATTCACATTTACTTAACTTGGCATATAATTGCTTCTCCTTTGGAGTTTGTAGCACAACCCTAAGATGTTGTTCATGTTTTTCTCTAGTCTTAGAATACATTAGGATGTCATCAATGAATACTACCATAAACTGATCAAGGTATGGTTGAAATACCCTATCCATTAAATCCATGAAAGGTTACTAGGGCATTAGGGAGCCCAAATGGCATCACTAAGAACTTATAATGCCCATATCAAGCTATGAAAGCAGTTTTAAAAAGCATCAACTTCCTTTATTTTCAATTGATGATACCCTAATCTCAAATTAATTTTAGAAAAACACATCTGCACCTTTTAACTAGTCAGAAAGATAATCTATCCTAGAAAAGGGATATTTATTATTCACTGTCACTTTATTTAGCTGTCTATAATTAATGCACAATTGAAGGGATCTGTCTTTCTTCTTCATAAACATAATAGGGGCTCTCTGAGGTGATGTATTAGGTTTAATCAACCTTTTATCTAACAAATATTACAACTGCACCTTTAGTTCTTTCGACTCAGTAAGTTATATTCTACAGGGGATAATCAACATAGGAATTGTACCAGGATATACCTCAATCCCAAGTTAAGTTCCTTTTATAAAGGTAATCTTAATAACTCATCAGGAAACTCAGAAACTACAAGGATATGTTCAAGCATTAGAGTTAAAGTACTAGTATCAAAACATGTGCTAAGTAAGCTTCACACTCTTTACAAATGAGTTTCCTCACTATAATAGTTGAGATAAGATTATCTAAAATGTCTCTCACTATAACTATCACTGTCTATCCCTCTGCAGTCTAGAGAGTTAGCTTTTTATTTTTATAATCCACTATAGCTTGATATTCATACAACTAATCCATTCCTAAAATCACATCAAGCTCGTGGAAAGGTAACTCATTCAAACCCATAGGAAACATATATTCTTAGATTACTAAAGGACACTACCTATATACCTTGTTAACATTCACACTCTGTCCTATAGGATTACTAACTTGCATATCTATGTTTAAATGCTTAGATTTCAGTCCTTTATCATGCACTAGTGCAGTGTATACATAAGAATGTATAGATCTTAGGTCTATTAATGCTAAAACTAGAACATCAAATAAGTAGAATATACTAGTAATGACGTCCGAGGCTACTATCACTTCTCTAACCCTAACAACATATTGCCTCACTAGTGCATAAGCTTTTAATCCTACCACTTGACTAACTCTAGGCTGATTCCCTCTACCCTGCCTCTATCCTCAACTCTAAGTTGTTGTTATAGATACCTAAGTACGGGTACCTTTTGGCTGTCTTTGAGGACACTCTCTCTGATAATGATCTCTAGAACTGCAAGTAAAATATTCTCCCTTTTTGCTTAACTAGTATTGCCCCTAGTGTCTCTGGTTGCAAGTTGAGGGTCAATTCTTAGTTCCTACTAGTCTTAGAGCACTAGTAGCTCATGGAGGTAGTCGAGATCTAACTATAGAAGGCAACCTAGATCTTTGAGGCAGTGTTTGTCTCTATGCCTAGTGCATTAATTATGACTGAGATGGTGATTCTCTTCTTCTCTTACCACCACCTAAAGCTACATTGGACTGCCTAGTAGTAAACTGCCTCTTTCTTTGAAAAAAGACTCTCTTTTCCTATACCATCTCCTCTATATAATATGTAGATGCCACTAATACAACAAAATATATTACTCTCGAGTTAGCTTTTTGCATCCTCAACTTTACATTGAAACCCTTTAGGAATCTCTTGCATTTCTCCTCTTCATTAGGAATGAACTCCTTAGCATATCAGATCAGTCTAGTAAAATCTTTTACATACTCTGACATTATTCTCCTGCCCTATCTCAAGTCTAAGAATTCCTTCCTCTTTTTATCCTTGTAGGAATTTGGAATATACCTCTTCCTAAATTCTTTCAAGAAGAACTCGTAAGTGAGATTTGTCACTGCCTTTCTCTTCTTGATATTATCCCACCAATGGAATGCTTCTTCCTATAGGAGAAAAGTTGTACACTTCAAACTATCTTCCTTTGAACACTGTAACTATTCTAGAATTTTGAATTTTCTCTCCAACCAGTACTTTACTCATGCTGCATCATCTTTCTTCATAACAAAAAAGATCCACAGCTCCCATCTTTTTAATTCTCTTTAATTGTTTTTTCTATAAAAGAGTTGGTGGCGGTCGAGGTATTTGTGTTGGTAGAGGAGGTAAAGCAGTAGCAGTAGAAGTATATCTAAATAGATCCACTATTTGCTGTAAAAATATCGAGAATTCTCTTGTCTATAGATGTTCTTGTGGCTGTGAATACTATACAATGTCACTAGGTTTTGGTATGCCAGCACTACTAGTTCACCCCTGTATAGTTGTGGGGGCATAACTAGCCACTTCCTCTCTACATTCTTTATGTACTTGGTCACTTATCATGCTCGACTACAAAAAGAAACAAACCTACTAGCCTCGTAGCAGTGCAGTAGTTTAGGGAAAACAATCTTAGACATTAGCACTCATGTAGGACACTTAGGTACACATAACCTATGCTCTGATAGAACCTAATGTGACACCCCCTACCAGATTCCTGAAGAAACCTAATAGGCAATGCACTTCCCATCAAGTCACCTATCTTGAAATTACTCCTGAGGTGAACTCTTTAACTTTTATGGACTGTACTGGAACTCTGCTAGGTATTGCTTTAAATCTTAGTCTAACCCTTAAACATTTGCATATATGACATAATAGACTCATAAAACCTATTTATAGGCACTTTACATGTTACAAAAAATTAGGCAACAAAACGGCTACCCTAGTGACATATCAAAATTTTTTTTTACCTATTAAAAACACTTATATAATTAATCATTCCATTCAACCTCTATTTAGACCCTTCTAGTCCCCCAATCTACATCAGCACACATAAAAAAATAGACACACAAGGCCTCGGGCCCATATTTATCAAACATTAAGCAAATCAAACTAGACATCCATTCTTTATATTACACCTGATTATATACAACACATCCACTCTTTATATATACAGACATAGCAGCTTTCAAGCATGCCAAACCTATACCTACAATGTTTTAAATGAGTGTTATCTAATAGAACCAAAAGAAAGGACTCTATGTACCCTTTAAGAGCTACACTACTACACAGCATGATCTCTGAGGTTAGACTGATTATCTTTACAACCTACATACTAAAGCACTGGTACACTGAGTACAAAACTAAATAGTGAACTTAAAGCATTCAAAACTTGATATTTGAAAAGGCTCACAAGAAATAAATTATGACAGTCATAATGCAGTGTGTGGGTGAAATAGCAAGTGATAAGCCATTTTTACACAATAATTACTGAAAGGCCAATGTAATAAGTTTAATTAAAGTACTCATGCAATAACCTACCATTTTTTAAAGTCTGAATATTAATTCCATTTAATTTATTAGGCCCAACTAGATAGACTACTCCTAAGACACTAGACTAAGAGGGAACTGAAAAGTTATGTAATAGCCCACATTTTGGACACCGACTATTGCACTAGCCTAGTTTAATAGTAGGGGTCATCTCACTTGAACCTCTAATGCTAGGTAAGAGATAGCATGGATCAATCCATAGACCTCCCAATATCTCAAATAACTCAACCACTAAATCATATTATGGATAGCAGGGATCAGTTGATAGGCCTTCCAATATCCAAAAATCATTGTATCCTTTAGTGGATAGTAGGTATTAGTCTGTAGCCTCGCAATATCCAGATAATCATCAACTTCATACACTACTAAAGGATAGTAGTGATTAAACCATAGACCTCCTAATATCAATAAAATCATAAAAAACCATCTAGCAATTGCTAATCCTTAAGTTGACTTATCAACCAATCCAGTGGGTGCCTAACTAATGTGCCATCTAAACTTATTTTATGTTTATTTACTTACTGATAATCATATTATGATATTTAAGAATGAAAAATAGATAGTTATTAATTTTATTTGACAATCAAAATTTGACCTGGATAGTTACAGGCATTTTTTGTCCTACTTGACAGTTACAATCAATTTTTCTAATGTAATTTAAGCTACTTTCTTAGGCATAATCAAGTTCATATCAAGTCTAGTCTAGGCCATTATTTTAATCCAAAAAATGTACTTGTTAAATATTCTATTGAGGTACTAGTCCCTAAATTAATATTAAAGGAAAGCTATAGGTCATTTTCTATTTTTGCATATGCCATTTTATGTCCAAATTAACCCCTATTCATGCCTTTTGCACTCATTTCTATGCACTTTCATAAGCTTAAAGCCAAGCTCAAATATATATCTCAAATAGCCTTAAAATCAGCTTCCATTTCATTTCACATAAACATTATATAGTTTCCCAAAACTAAATGCCATTTTCTTGCTAAAGTTAGTCCATTTTAAGGTCACTTTTTACCATACTATTCTAAGCCATTTTCAAGTTCTTTTTCAACCATTTCCTAACCTCAAAAGGTATACCAAATTCTATGCATTTCATGCCATATGGACATTACATAAATCATGCCAAATAGGTCATGCTAATCACACACATACACATGCCATGTCATACCTCATTTTTCATGCCATTTTTGCCTTACATACCTCTTAGCTAATGCCTCTAAATGGCCATGTACATACTTTTCTCCACCATCAGTTGCACATATACATATCATAGCATCATTCAAGGATGGTTATGCACACATTATGCAATTATCATGTAAACTATGCCATTACATGCATTGTATATGCTTTTACCACATTAAGTACACACACACACTAGCCTTATTGATCAAATTCATCATCTATACCTAGAATGACATCAGTAACAAGCCAAATTCCATATAATATGCCTTGAATACTTGCCATACACACCAAGGCACCTCTCGACCAACTAAATCTCACATCAATACTCACATTTTCCACTATGTACAACCACACTTCATATATTTCTATAGCAAACACCATAGAAATCATGCTAAAATCACCTTAAAAAAGCCATACACACAGCACACACCTTTTGTCCAAATAAGGCTTAGTCTTTCCATTCATTCCTTTCACCAAATCATCATTTCAATCATTCATTACACATATAATTTACATAAATACAAGCCTAATTCTCAATTACACACACATTAACCATAAATTCCATTATTTCCATACAAGGTTCTTATATCTTTTACATACAAATTCCAAGTTTTATGCTTCCAAGACATTAAATTCACATACCTCTTCAACTAGGAGGACTTCTTCTTCACTTTAAGGTTGCCAAATGCTTTGTTTCCCTTCACTTTGCCTTAATCTCCATTCACACCCCTCCTCTTTTGAAAAATAATATAAAATCCTACAAGTCCAAAAAAATAAAATTCTAAGATTATAAGTATTCTTAAGATAGCAAAATCCTCTAGGAAATCAATTAAAAAGGAAGGAAACACTTACACATCAAAAGTTGGTTTCTAACCCCCGTTTGATGTACACTTGAACTCTCTTGAATTTCCTTGAGCTTTAGGGACTTTTATGGCCTCCAATGCCTTCACAAATCAATTCATAACATAATTAGAGGATTTTTAGTTGTAATTAGGAAGAGAAAAGCTTTCATAAAACCATAAAAATGGTAAAAGGGAGGAGAAGATGGTGTCGGGTGCAAATGAGGAAGAAAAGAAGGAAATGGGTTGGTGATTGAGTGAGATACAAAGTGGGCATCTAGGTGTCACTATAGGACCTTATATAGTGGCTAAGGTGGCATTGGTGGGGCCACATACCACTCGAGCAACACGAAATTGCATGATTTTTACAAAAACTTTGGGGAATTTTGAAAAATCACTCAGACCACCAAAGATCATTGCATTTGTTTTAGAAATCCTCATTTGGTCCCATTTAGAGGCTCGTAAAATTTCGCAACTAAATTCCCTTGGCAAGACAGTTAATTAATTACCTTAATTTACTTGAAAACCTAAAATTACAAAAAAGTTGTAAACGACCTCGAAATTCAAAAATTCCTTCACCAATGGACTAAGGGGAATTTTTAACCTTTAATGTATGGCATTTTCAAGTCTATACAGGCACATCCCGATTCATTCCTGGCCTGAATCCATTTGAACCTATGGCCTATTAGATTACAGCCAAAAATAATTTATTGATTTTGCTAAATATTTAAATTAAGCCATTTCTATCATTTACAAGCCCCTCAAAGTTTCATGACCAATACACCTTGCCTCAAGCCATTTGAAGGTGACCCGACACTTTAAGCACACTTTTCGAGCCTCAGAGGTAATATTCACAGAGCTTTAACTTATGAGCATTACATTACAGGCCATATTTCCATTCATGATTACACATACTTTATGCCAATTTCATGCCATGTATCGCATGTTCATGTTATCATGTCAAACATGCATATTACCTACCATAACATGCCATACTTATCATGCCACACCATGGCATACACCTCTCAGCCAAACATAGTTTTTAGCCATATACATGCATTTTTCCATAAGTTATCACACATACATATCCTACACCATTATGCTAGTGTATGTATACATTCATATACCTCATCTTATGCATGCCATGCCATTACACACCCACATATACATGCTACCCATAACATACCTCTCGGCCACCACTAACACAAGGTCACACATATGTACATTCCTATAATTCCACACACACATGTCATACACTAAAGTTTTAATGTATACAAGCCTATACATATAACATACCATACATATCATGCCATCTCTTGCACCATACATGTCTTGGTGATGCCATAATTTCAAATGTACATGTATATTTCCATCAAATTCACCACATTTACACTTAATCCTATGCCTAACATACATTTTTCTACCACACAAACTAGGCCATTATGCCATACATATAACTTGCAATCTAAAGCACCCTAACATACCTCTTAGCCACTCATGTCACCACCTATAACTATGCCTTTACTCATTATACACAAATAGAAACCATTAAATCTAAAAACATGCACATCATTTCTCATGATAGACCTTATGCACACATGCCATAGTACATCATACCCATACATACTTGCTCTCGGCTAAAATGAGGACATTCCTTTGCCACCATTCTGTCCACCAAATCAACCCATAAATCATTCTTTTATCATAGAATTAACATTAATGTAAGCTTAATTCCCCATTACACTTACACTAACCACTAAAATTATGAATTCCATATAAGGTTTCCATATAAATCCTATATTAATTAAACATGGCATGCCTTAAATACATTAAATTTTCATATCTTGTCACCTTTGAAGCTTTTTTTACACTTTGACACCTTTAATTCCCTTGTTGACCATCACTTTCCCTTTTTCTTAAATACACACATACATGGCTAAGAAAATTCTTAAGAAATTCCATTAACCTCTGAATGAAAATCAAAGAACATAGGCATTATTAGAATGATGAAATACTCTAAGAAATAAATAAAAAGGGAAGAAAACCACTCATATGATAACTTGAATTTTCGGTCCTTTCTTGTGTACACTTAGTAGTTCTTGAGTTTTCTTAAACTTTAAGCTTACTTTTAGCCTCCCAAACCTTTAAGAATCAATTCTTAACTCATTAATGGAATTTTTAGTGATAATTTGGGGTCTAATTAAGCTTGGGAAGCCATGGAAATAGAAGAGAGAAAGAGAGAGTGGTGTCGAGAGAGGAAAAGGGAAAATGGAGAAGAAAGTGAGGTGCGTGAGTAGCCTTTGCCACATGAATGCTTAAATGGCCTAGAGGGGTACTTATAGTGGGCATGAATAGCTCAGGTGGTGAGATGTGTCACTTAAGCTTCCTAAAAACACTCAACTTTTGTTGAAAATTCAAGAAAATTTAAAAGTTCACTTGAAACTCTAAAGATTATCACATCAATCTTAAAAATCCTTGATTGGGCTAGTTAGAGCCTCATAAAATTTGTAGTCAAAATTTCGTCTATAGGACAGTTACCTAATTTCCTTGATTTTTATTAAAATCTCTAAATTATGGAAAAATAATAAATGACCTCATAATTTCAAAATACTTTCACCAATGGCCTTAGGGGAATTTTTGACCCTAAGGTATGGTATTTTCAAGTCTGTTCGGGCATATCCTTGGTCATTCCCAACCCAAGTCATCTGAGCTTACGACCCAATAGATTTTGCCCTAAAATAATTTATTAGTTTTGCAAAATCTTTAAATTAAGATATCTTCATCATTTTATGGCCAAAAAAAGTTTCATGACTAGTATGCCCTGCTTCGATCCTTATAAAGGTGACCCGGCACACCGGGTACACATTTGCACCTTAGTGGTATAGTTTACAGAGCCTTGACTTACTGGTGTTATGGTTTTTTAACTCTTAAGAAATTTCATCCTTAAAATTACCTAGAGTAAATAGATGTGTATATTGACCTTTTATCTGCTCCTCGAGTTTGCATGTGGCCTCTTCTGTATTATGATGCTTTTAGAGTACTTTAATCAGTGGAATAGTTTTATTCCTCAATTACTTCACTTCTCAAGACATGATCTATACTGGTTCTTCATTATAGTTTAGATCTTGTTGTACCTTAATGTCTATCACTATAACTACATAGGAAGGATCTGATCTATACCTTTTAAGCGTTGAAACATGAAACACATCATGAATTTATTATAGTTTAGGTGGCAAAGCTAGTCTATATGCTAGTTGTCCCACTCTTTCTATAATCTCATATGGCCTAAAAAATTTAGGACTCAGCTTCCCTTTTTTACCAAATCTAAGTACTTTTTTCCATGGAGATACCTCTAAAAACACTTTAACACCCATTGCATATTCAATATCCCTCTGTTTAAGCTTAGCATAGGACTTTTATCTGCCAATTACAGCTTTCAATCTTCTTTTGATAACTTTAACTTTCTCTTCTACATCTCTAATTAGGTTAACCATCGAAATCTCATTTTCCCCAACTTCACTCCAGCATAAAAAAGTTCTATAACTTTTACCATATAGTGCTTCATAAGGTGCCATGCCTAAACTTACTTGATAATTGTTATTGTATGCAAATTTAGTTAAGGATAAGCACTAGTCCTAGTTGCCTTTAAATTTAATGGCACAGTTATGTAGCACATCTTCTAACACTTGTATCACCCTTTTTAATTGTCCATCTGTCTAAGGGTGAAAAGTTGTACTGCCAATCAATTTGGTGCCTAATGCCTAATACAGTCTCTTTCAAAACTTAAAAGTGAATCGACGGTCCCTATTTGAAATAATGGCCATTAGTATACCATGAAGTCTCATAATCTCATTTATGTACAATCTAGCTAGTTTCTCTAGAGAGTAATCCATTTTGACAGGGATAAAGTGTGCTATCTTAGTTAATCTGTCTCTAATAACCCATATAGCATCACACTTATTCCTAGTCATAAGAAGTGCCATTACAAAGTTTATTGTAACATTTCCCCACTACCATTCTGCTATTGCCATAGAATGCAGCAATCTAGAAGGAACCTGATGTTTAGCTTATACCTGCTGGCATGTCAAACATTTGGTCACATACTTTACTATATCTCTCATCATACCTAACCACTAGTAATGTGGTTTCAAATCTAAATACATCATTGTACTACTAGGGAGCATAGAATAATGAGCATCATATGCCTCCTTTAGTATTTATAGCCTTAGTACATCTGTACTAGGTACACACAACCTACCATGGTATTACTAATATCCATCTTCACTCAATTCAAACCTTATTGCCTTCCTATCTTCAATTTTACCCATAATATGTGCCAATTGCTTATCCTTATCCTATATCTCTTTTATCTGTTGTATGAAATCTAGTTTGATATAAAGTTTAGCCAGAATAACATCTTCTCTTATGTACTATAGCATGGCATTCATAGCTTTCAAGGTTACTATAAACTTCCTGCTCAAAGCATTTGCCACTACATTAGCTTTCCCTAGGTGGTAGTCTATCAATAAGTCATAATCTTTAATCAATTCTAACCACCTACTCTACCTTAGGTTCAACTCCCTCTATGTAAGGAGATATTTTAGACTTTTATTATCTGTGCAAATATAATATTTTTCAACATACAAGTAATGCATCCAAAATTCCAAAGCAAAAACAATGGCAGCTAACTCTATGTCAAGTGTAAGGTAGTTCCTCTCATGTGGTTTCAACTATCTGAAAACATATGCTAGCACTTTTCCTTCCTATATCAATACATAACCTAATCCATTGAGTGAGGTATCATTATACACTACAAAATCCTTACTCTGTTTAAGTTGAATCAAGATAAGAGCTTCTACTAGCATCTTTTTTAGCTTGTCAAAACTCTTTTAACACTTTGCATCCCACTTAAATTTAACATTCATTCTGATTAATCTAGTCATAGGTACTGTAATCATAGAAAATCCTTTCACAAACCTTTAGTAGTACCTAACTAATCCTAGGAAACTCTGGGTCTCAATCATATTCCTTGGAGCATCCCATTCTAACATTGCTTTAACCTTGCTGGGGCCAACTCGGATACCCTCAGCTAACACTATATGTCCCAAGAAAACCATTTTAGTTAGCCAAAATTCACACTTACTCAACTTGGTACACAATTATCTCTCACTTAAAGTCTATAGCATGACCTTGAGATGTTGTTCATGTTTTTATTTTGTCTTAGAGTACATTAGGATACCATCAATCAATACCACAGCAAACTGATCAAAGTATGGCTAGAATACACTATTTATTAGGTTTATAAAAATTGCTGGGGCATTAGTAAGCCTAAATGGCATAACTAGGAACTCATAATGCCCGTATCGAGTCTTAAAATTAGTTTTAGGAATATCAGCTTCCTTAATTATCAGCTGGTGATACCCAGATCTCAAATCAATCTTGGAAAACACACTTATACCTCTCATCTGGTCAAAAGATTATCTATTTTGGGCAAAGGATATTTATTTTTCATTGACACTTTATTTAGCTATCTATAGTCAATGCACAACTGGAATGACATATCTTCATTCTTCATAAATAAAATAAGGGTTCCCTAAGGTAAGCTACTCGGTTTAACAAACCCCTTATCTAATAGATCTTATAACTATACCTTTAGTTCTTTCAACTCAATAGGTGAAATTCTATAGGGAGTAATGGACACAGGAGTTATACTAGCATACACCTCAATCTCAAAATCAATCTCTTTCTGTAGAGGCAAACTTGGTAACTCATTAGAAAACACATCAAGGAATTCAAAAACTATTAGAATCTATTTAAGGCTAGGTGTGAAAGTATTAGTGTCAAGGACATGTGCTAAGTAAGCTTCTCACCCTTGCAGATGAGTTTTTTTGTTAGGACAGTGAGATGAGACTTTTTTTTACGGCTTCTCTCACCTATAACTGTCATTTCCTATCCCTTTGAAATCTAGAGGGTTAGCTTCTTATGTTTACAACCCACTATACCTCAATGTTTGGATAGCCAATCCATTTCTAAGATTGCCTCAAACTCATGGAAGGGTAACTTAATCAAATCAACCAAAAATAAGGGTCCTGAATCACTAAAGGGTAGTGCCTATACACCTATTTCATAGTCACACTCTGCCCTATAGTATTATTGACTTAAATGTCTATGTTTACATGCTTAGGTTTTAGTTCTTTACCTTGAGGTGCTATTACAATGACTGTGTATAGGCACCCTCTATTTGTCTCTAGGGACTCTCTCTCTAATAATAATTCTTGGTAGCATAAGTGAAGCACTCTCCCCTTTTGGTCTACCGACATTAACCCTAATGTCTTTTATTGTAAATACCATAAGTTAAGGGTACATTTCTAGTAGTTGCTAGTATTAGAGCATTGGTGGCTCGTGATGGTGGTTGAAGGCTAAACTATAGAAGCCTACCCAAACCTCTGAGATTGAGTCTACTTTTTTATCAAGTGCACTGCCTGAGATTATGACTATGTGTCTTTTCATCTCTAAAAGAAATCCCTATTCTCTTCTACCATTTTTTCCATATCATATGCTGATGCTACTAATACTATAAAATTTGTAACCTTTGGGTTAACTATTTCAATTCTTAGTTCCACATTCAACCTACTTAAAAACTTCTTGCATTTCTCCTCTTGATTAGGGAAAAATTCCTTAGCATACCTTATCAATCTAATAAAATCCTTTTCATACTCTGATACTCTTCTTCTACCTTGTTCTTATAGCGCTCTAAGTGCTCTAACACCCATTATAATTAACCATAAAAGAAACAGGACCTATTAGCCTCTTTGCAGTGTAGCATACTAGAAAAATCAATTCTTAGACATTATCACTCATGTAGAACACCTAGAAACATATAACCTATGCTCTGATATCACTCAATGTGACACTCTTTCTAGGTTCCCGAAGAAACCCAACTAGCAATACACTTCCCACTAAGTAAGCCATCCTAAAATTGCTCCAAAATGGCACTCCTTAACACTTATAGAATATTTTACTATTTAATCAAATATTACTTAACTCCTCAATCTATGCCATAGCTATTCTTATATAAGGTATAACAGACCCAAAAAACTTTTTAATAAACACTCAACATGTTCATAAAAAATTAGGCTACACAATGGCTATTTGGATGACATTTTGAAATTTTTTTTACCTATAAAAGCATTTGTAATATCAATATAATCAATCTATTCTCCTTCAAGACCCCTTCTGGCCCACTTAGCAATAAAACCATATATCAACATACACTTATGAATCACACAGCACCTTAGGCCTAAATAATCAAAAAATCATAGAAATAAACCATTCATATAAATGTCCTATTTATATATAGACACTAGTAGCTAATAAGCCAATTGAACCAATAACCTACAGTGTTTACATGAGTGCTTACTAATATATAATAATTACTCATAGTTATATAATCTTTACCATCTATGTTGCTACACTACACGATCTTCAAGGCTATATTTCTAACTTTTATAACTTGGGCACCAAACACATAGGTACGCTAAGTTTGAAAGTTAGTGGTGAATCTAATGTATTAAAAACATATCACATGTAGGCACTCAGATGTAACAATAGGTTGTAATGTAGAAATGTAATGTAGGAAATAAATTCATGCAAGTGACTTTAATTCTAGTACTCAGTCTCCTATTTCAATTAAATATAATTATGCATCAGTGGTATTTTTATCATATTTATTCATTTTGTAATATAATATCCAATTGATCTATATTTTAATTTACTTAATTTATTTAAATAGGACCGACTAGAAAGACCACATAAAAGCACTAGACTAAGAGGGAACTAAAAATTGTGCAGTGGACTACATTTTAGACCCCAACCACTACATCGACCTGGTCTGAAAGTAAAGATCAGTTTATATGCCTCATAATGCAAGATAGGGGATAGTAAGGATCAGTCCATAGACCTCCTAATATCCCAAACAAATCAACAACAAGTAACTCTATGGATTGTAGGGATTAGTTCGTAGACCTCCTAATATCAAAATAATCATTAGCAATAACTCTAATATATAGCAGGGATTAGTCCATAGACCTCATAATATCTAAATAATCAATATCAAACATCTTTAATGGATAGTAAGGATTAGTCTGTAGACCTCAAAAATTCATCAAACATCAGCTAATATCCAGCAGCTACTAATCCCTAAGTTGACGGATCAACCTATTCAGTGGGTGTCTAACTAATAGGCTATTTAACTCATTTTCATGTCCACTTGCATACTGATCATCATTTTATAATATTTATAATCCATTTACAGTCAGTTATGAATTTTATTCAATAGTCAAATTTTAACCCGAACTGTTATGAATCTATTTTAGTCTTATCGGATAGTTATAGGTCATTTTCATACATTAGTTTTAGGTCTTTTTACTAGGCATTTATCTATTTAATTTAAGCACAATTCATGTTGTCAATCTAGGTCTAGTTACATACAATTCCATTACCATTTATAGGTCACTTTATAATTGATCGATTTAATAGGACGATTGTAGGTCCATTTTCCATTTTCGTATACTGATATAGGGCCATAGCCACAATTCACTAGCACTATGTCTTGATAAAACAACTTGCCAACATTGCCCATATTTCCTCTCACATTATGCATATCACAATGCCATTCATATTGGCCTATAAACCCATTCCAACTTATCATACATATTACTCAAATACTAGATCAACTTAATGCCATTTTAGGTCACTTTTGCCTATGCCTTATAAGTCCATTTTTTACACCAATTCCCAGTCCTATTTTTCACCCCAAGTTTACCATTTTATATGCCATACTTCTAGTAATGATTACACATACTTCATGCCAATTTCATGCCATGCATTACATGCTCATGTTATCATACCAAACATGCACATTACCTACCATAACATGCCATACTTTCCATGCCACCCTATAGCTTACACCTCTTAACCAAACATAATTTTTAGTCATACACATGCATTTTTCCATAAGTTATCACACATACATGTTCCATACCATCATGCTAGCATATGTATACATGCATATACCTCATCTTATGCATGTCGTGCCATTACACACCCACACATACATGCTAGCCATAACATACCTCTAGGCCACCACTAACACAAGGTCACACATATGTACATTCCCATAATTCCACACACATATGTCATACGCTAATGTTCTAATGTATACATGCCTATACACATAACATACCATACACATCATGCCATCTTTTACACCACACATGTCTCGACCATACAATAATTTCATATATATATGCATATTTTCATCAAATTCATCACACATACACCTAATCCTATGCCTAACATACATTTTCCTACCACACATACCATGCCATTATGCCATACAAATAACTTGCAATCTAAGGCACCCTAAAATACCTCTTGATCACTCATGTCACCACCCATAACCATGCCTTTCCTCACTATAAACATATAAAAACTATTAAATCCAAAAATTTACACATCATTTCTCATGATTGACCTAATGTACACATGCCATAATACATCATACCCATACTATAATAACTCAAAAGTCTCGACTCTGATGAATAGTACTTTCAGGGATAAATAGTGCTTCTCAAAACTCGAGTCACACTATGTGTACCAACAAGGAGTATTAATTATGTGAGAATTTTGGGCAAAGTTTGAAGCCAATCCAATGTCATTCAGATGGTTAAAAATGCTAATTAAGAATTTATGGTAGTGTTCTGTGAATGGTGCTGCAAACAAAGCTGAACCATAAAATAAATAAAAAGTTGCTCAAAATAATCTAAAAATGTTACAACCTGATACTCAAATATTCCAAAAAGTCCAATAGCTTTGGAATTGGAATTTTTCAAGATTGAGAACTATTTACACCTAATTTTTGGGACATAAAATGTATTAATTTTTTAGGTTATTGTCATCATTTGGGTTTGAGATTTTGGGAGGATTTAGGGCTTGGATTGATGTAATTTTAGGAATAGAGAAAGGAGAAAACCAACATTTATAATAGTTATAATAATGTTTCAAAAGAAGGAAAAATTATGTGTCAAAAAAAGTTTAAATAAGGGAAGTTTTTATTTTTCTCCCATTCATACCATACAAGCATCAACATTCATCCTCCTCCCCAAGAGAAAACATGAGCTTCTCCTTTTCCCACTTCCTTTGATTTCTTCTTCCATAATGAGACCCACTTTGAAAGTTTATACCCACTTCGAAGAGTGTCCTAAGATTAGTCCATGAGCACTAAAATCATTGAGAACATTAGAGTATTTCGGTAGAAAAATAAAGAAGTTTTTAAGGTGAATAGTAACCTCTCAACACTCAAGTTTTTCTTTTTGACTAATTTTATTTTTCATAGGTTCTTAGGGTGTCGTAGAGCTCATACTTAGGCTTAAAATATTTTTTTGACATTTATATTATCTTATATTAATTTTAGATTTTTTTGTACCCTTTTGTGTTCTTAGGCGGTACATCAACCAGAGCCTCCCGAGGAAAGAAAAAGGCTAATGCCGACTTCGAGTGTCCTGTATGACCTTAATTGGTATGTTTAATCACTATAATTAGAGTGAGATGGTACAAAAATTAATTATGGTTTATATACATCTATGTGGAAATAAATGTAATGTGGTGATAATTTATTGATTGTTGTTGAGTGTATTTGTTTTGCATTTGATGAGAATTATACTCTATAATTATTATAATGTGTGTGATTGAATTGGTGCTAAAGGTTACGCAGTTTGGGTTGGAAAATTGATAAGCGTTTTTTGCAAAAATCACCAAAAATTCGTGTGTTTGCTTCTAAAAATAAGGCCTTACGGTTGTGACCTTTTAGCAAGTCATACCCATGACCCTTCTAGGCCAAAATGCAATCTTCTAGAGTTTTAAGGGGGTTATAGCTATGACCTATAGTGGGGTCACGACCATGATCCATCTTGAACATTTTGACCACATAATGTTTTTCTTTATAACTTTTTCAAATGTTAACAAAATTTTGAACCGTTTTCAACCCAATTCTTGTCATGCTATTAAGAGTCTTATAACCATTATTTAGGCATATTTTTATGAGTTTAGGTGTTTTTAGACTTGAAATGTAATTCTATATTCTTAAATATTTAGGTCTAAAGTTCTTTGATGTTAATGAAATTCATGTTGTACCTCATGTTCCATGTTCATGTGAATGAACCTTGGTTATAAGTCCAATATTTTGAGTATTTTATAATGTCCTCATGTAACTATAAAGCATGTTATAGCTATAAGTGATCATATGTTGTTGTTAATTTAATTTAAGCTTAAGTTGGCCATACTATGCATAATGTAATAAATGCTATAGGCATATGATATAAGCCTTGCTAATATGCAAAATGGCCAATGAGATAAATGAATGTGACAAGATGGTGTAAATGTATAATTGGTAAAAATGAGACAACACAATGAGTTTAATGAGGCCTATATAATTAGACAACCTAGTTTGGATAGGTTGATCGATTAATTAAGATTTGTAGCAGTTGCTAGCATACATTCGGGTATAAGACCTATGGGTCATTCATTTATGTGTCGACGAGCATGGGAACCTGGAGGCCTAAGTTTGTTTATGCATATGAAGATGTGAGAGCCTTCGAGCCTA
Source organism: Hura crepitans (assembly GCA_948208565.1). Classification (NCBI taxonomy): domain Eukaryota; kingdom Viridiplantae; phylum Streptophyta; class Magnoliopsida; order Malpighiales; family Euphorbiaceae; genus Hura; species Hura crepitans. Next base: position 17,415 of record CANXYI011841341.1, read on the forward strand.
AGATTACATACCTAAGGGTATGAGAGACTTCGGGCCTAAGTATTATTCATCGACAGATATGAGAGCCTTCAGGCCTAAGATTACGCATGTGAGAGCCTTCGAGCCTAAGTACACATACCTATGGGTGCATGTACCTTCGGGCTTAAGATACCAATTATCAAATCTTGGTTAGTTATCTTATTGATATAGTCATGAGTTAAACAAATCAAAATGACTCAAAAATTCATAATTTAAAATTAAATAATAAATGACATTAATATGGGATAAGCAGAC
>CANXYI011841387.1:0-10601 GCA_948208565.1 Hura crepitans
TTGAATGAATAATGAAATAAAAGATTGTTAGAACCTTAATAAAAGGATACTAAAATGTAAAGATGATATTTTGAATAATGTATTATACAGAATAGATTGCATGAAATTAATGGAAATATAGGGAAGCTCAATGGAATATATTAAATAAAAAGAAGTGTAATTTAGGAGAAGAAAGTATACAAATGAGAAGCATGTTATAAATAAAGGAAGATATAAATACATACAAACATAAAAGATACGAGAATGAGATAACATGGTTGAAAATGCTAAAACAAGAGAGATAGGTTTGAATTATGCATGTGTATAAATGGAGAATACGGGTAAGACTTAGCTATGAGGCAAAAGAAAAATATAAGATTACATATGTCAGAATGATAATTGATGGCATAAATAACCTAATTTGTTAAGACATAAAAAGTTAATTAATAAACAAATAAACATAAGTTCCTAAACATATGCAAGAGAAATAAGGAACTCTGACAGAAAATGAGGAAATGTTGATCGAAATTTTAATAATAGCATAAAATTTAAGTTTTATAAATTAGAATACACCATTGAAAATATTTTGCTTAGTGCATTGGCTTTTTGCTGATGCGTAGGTTATTGGTTGAGTTAGGCGAGGCAGTAGATCCAGTCCCAGTAATAACAGAAGACTATATGCCAATTAAATAAGTAAAGAGAAGCCCACCACTAGCATTGCTTATGTGTTAAATGTGTACTTGCATCATTATTAAGTAACTGACACTTAGAACCACATCTACATGTTTAGTGTATCAAAGATATTGTCTATGATAGAAAACATACATAGACTAACGGTAACTTCAGATTATATGCCTACTAGATTAAGCAGGTAGATGATAGTGGTATTAAATGATTATTAAATACTAATAATATTCATGTTATATTTTTATTTGTGTTGCTCAATATGACAAATGCATGCTACATTATAAGTTAAGATAATTTAACTACTGCATAAATTGCGATAAAATGAGTATATTGAATTAATTAAACTGAGTCAAGCAAGTGAGTAACGAAAGAACTAAAAACCAAATTGGATATTTGACATCCTTTATCTGAACCAACTATCAGTTAGATATAAGGGTGTTGCATACCCGATCTGAGTGTTGGACCTAAATGAGGAGTGAACACACAAACTGATTTCCAAACTTATAGAAAACTATTATAATTTAAAACCTTATTTGAAAATCACTCTTGCACTTTATAAAACTTTCAAAATGTGAATTATCAAAAACCACTTTGTGGGTATACTATTGGGGTCTATGTGTTGAAAATCTGACAACATAACAACTGCCTAGAGATACTATCCCAATAGTAACTTGCAAGAAAATTCCACTTCTATATACATTTAACATCACATTATAACTCTATGATCCTATTGATCACTCCAATCTTACAATCTTAAACTCCATCAACAAACCACAAGGAAGGGATATTATACAAGGATAAAATCATCCATACATGTTTAAATTTGTTTACTATCTTAATTCAAAAGAGTTAAAAATCTAGTTACAATACATGTTTAGGCCTAACCTTTTATACATCATATGAGTGCCTATACCACGATATGTCACATAATATATGCAAGAATAAACAAAATGCCAAAATAAATATGCTCTTGATCTGCTTGTTGAAAATGAGAGGCTTTACTTTAATCAGTTCTTTGACCTACACACTACAAATAATGATGCACTAAGTAATATAATATATATATCCACATGCATTCATCATTTTAGAAAAATAAAACATCATAAGTAACAATATAAATAACATGGAAAAAATTATAGGCATGTTCTCAAGCTAGATATCCATAACCTTAAACATTAAATTTATACATGCATGTGCATCATAATAATAATTAAAAGTTCTCTTGTCCATATTACTTCTTGATTAAATCTTCTTAAGTTATTATCCATTTTATTTTGCCCATACATACAAGACACTGATCCACAATTGGATAATGGGATTACTAGACCACGAAGGCTATAATTGTACAGTGGCTATAAAGACCTTATGATGGCTACACCTACCAAGAGTATGTATAATGGTCTTTCTGGACCCTACAACTATTGTACTAGCCTAAGGTTGTATAGTGGCCTTTCTGGACCCTATGACTGCTGTACCAGCCTAGTTATATATGTAGTGGCCCTTATAGACCTTTCAGCAGCTGCACTAACCTAAAGATGTGTATAGTGGTTCTATTAGACCCTATGACTATTGTACTAGCTTACAAGCACCTTAGTAGCTATTATCTATCCCTTGTTGACCGATCAACCTATCGACTCTAGGTTGTTTAATAATATAGGCTATCACTAATGTATAATTATATTCCACCTTCTTAAAGTAAATTAAAGTGAGTTTTATCTTTAATTTGTTTAACATAGGACCTTAGGGTAAAAATAATGTTCTTTGAATATGTTAATGTCATTATATTGCCATTCATGCAATATACACACATTGATCATCCTATCAAGCATATTCACCCATTTATATATAAGACATCACCATAACATGTTACATCTTATGACACATTATGCCATTCTTTTCTTTTATATGATTTCATCATCACACATTCACTTGTTAGGGTACATAAAGCAACATTCAATCTCCATATTAGGCCATTTGGTCATATTAAGAGTTCTATAGCTTATTATTTGCTTATGCCTATTTCACTTTTGCTCTTTTTACAATACTTATTAATATGCACAAGCCATTTATTGTCAACCTTTCATTGAACATGGCATAAACCATATCACTTTTACATGCCATTTATATAATCATGTTGATCTTTGCACTTTTACTCATATAACCTCTTTTTAAGCATAATACTAACATAACATACTTAAAGTCATCATTTTAACTTATCACATCTTTCTTTATAAGCAATAAAGGTTTTAGTCATTCCAATATTCAATAACAACACTCTCATTCTTTATGTTAAACACATCAATTATAATCACTAAAATACACATTCCATTATTACATAAACTACATTGCTTAATTACGTGTTTCACTAACACAACTTCATGAAGGCATGCATAAGAGTCATTAGGCTACCAAATGGCACATACACAACATCACCAATTTTTCATTTCTAACATAAACTTAAGCATGTCTAAAACCTCATTACACTACTTAACATTATTACAAAGCCATTTCATACATGTAGCATATTTGATCATAATAACCCCAAAGCATGCTTATGAGCCATTCACAACCTATATGTTACATACTTAAAGATCACTAATTTTAAATCATACGCGCATAATTAAACATTCTTAAAACCTCATATCATAATTATAAGCCATTTAACATTATTAACATTCACATGGCATGAGTTACATACATATACATACATATTTTACATTATTGATTTCACATATACAATATATATTACATTGATTACAATTACAAATGAGTCTATTTAAGCCACAATGGCCTTCTCACAACTTTTCCTTACATTTCCCTCTTCTTTGGTCACATTTCTCTACATAACATAACATAAGCAAGATATAAAAATCTATTTAAAATTATATAAGTTTACAAACTCAGAAAAAACTTGATAGATCTATTGTTAAGTTCCTAAAATACCTTAGAAAAATATGAAACCTACAAAAACTCACCAATTAAAAATAGGGTTACTAATTACTCAAGCTTTCATCCTTAAAAATCCTCTAACATTTCTTAATTTCTTTGCAATTAAGAGGATTTAGAGGTTTATGGGATGGAGTGTTAGTGGTTGGATGTAAGAAAGAGAGATTAAATTAAGGAATAAAGGAAGAAATGGAGGAGGCATAACAAAAGAAGTCGTCAGCTTTTTAGAGTGGTGAAGGGGATGACACTATTGCAATATTAACCCAAATTAAAAGGACTTTTACTCTTTTATAATCCTTTTAATCCAAGAGCTCTCATTCCTTTCCCTTTTATTCAAATGGCCCCTAATTAATCCATAGTTCTTTCTTTCCTTTTTAAGTTATTTCATCTTAATTAATCCCTAAATTGATATCCATTTTAACCCTGTAAAATCATTTAATTCATAACCCAAATGATTTCATTAGCCCATGCTCAAAAATTGAGAAAAATCAATTAAAAAAATAGTTTTATCTTTGCTGGATTTTTATAAAATACTTACTGATATTCAAAAATTCCAATTCCAATTCCAATTCCAATGCCAATGGACTATTTGAAATATTTGAGTAGCTAGTTGTATCAATCCTGAGTCAATTTAAGCAAAAATGAAATACTTTATGGCTCAGCTTTAACTAAGTTAGTATTCACACAATACTATTGTAAAATCTTGCATTTTTAACCATCTTAATAACTTTTATTTTCATTCCAAAATTTGCCCAAAATTATATTATGGTTAATACTTTTATTCAGTCACATTAGTGTAAGTCGAGTTTTGAGAAACACTATTCACATCCCGAAAAAGTACTATTTATAACCCTGAGATTTTTAGGCATTACAGCTCTTCCCCTCTTAATAGAAATTTTGTCATTAAAATTACTTGGTTCAAATAATTATGGACTACTCTCTCATATGAGCTTCGTTTTCCCAAGTTGCTTTTTCCATATTATGTTTTCCATAATGCCTTCACTAAAGGTGTTGTCTTATTTCATAACTCTTTCACATCTTAACCTAAGATCTTAATTGGTTCTTCTTTATATGATAGATTTGGTTGTATCTCCACTTTTTTAGTAGATAAAACATATGAAGGGTCTGATCTATATCTCCATAGCATCAAACATAAAATACATCATGAATCTATTATAGCTCTAGAGGTAAAGCTAGTCTATAAGGTATTGGTCCCACACATCCAATTATTTTGTATGGAATAATGAACCTCAAATTCAACTTGCGCTTCTTACCGAACTTCAAAACTTCTTCCAAAGAGATACCTTGAGAAACACTTTATCTCCTACTTCATACTAGATATCCCTATGCTTTAAGTCTGTATATGACTTTTATTTATTTAATGCTACTTTTAGCCTATCTATGATAATATTCACTTTTTCTTTCATATCTTTTATCAGATTTAGTCCTATAAGTTCATTCTCACTTAAATTATTCCAACATAAAAGAGTTATGCACTTTCTTTTATATAAGGCTTCATAAGGAGCCATGCTTAAATTTGCTTAATGATTGTTGTTATATGCAAACTCTGTCAAAAAGAGGTAATGATCCTAACTCCCTTTGAAATCGATAGAACTACTTCTTAACATATCCTTAAACACTTGAATGACTCCTTTGGATTAGCCATGTAATGTCTAAAAAATCTTAATGTTATGAATAGTACTTCCTAGGATATTAATAGTGTTTTCCTAAGGCCGAGAGCAATAATTTTACTGAATGAAAGTTTTAATCATAATATAATTTTAGGTGAAATTTAAAGTCAAAACAAAGTCATTTAAATGGTTAAAATTGATAGTTATGTTTTATAGCAGTGTCACGGGAATAGTGACCTATTTTTAGCTCAACCACAAGAAATTCACTGGAATTAGAATTTTTAAAGATCAAAAAGTATTTTTTTACTATAATCGGGTTATATAAAATTACAGCATTATATTCGATTTTTCACAATTTTGGGCTTTGATTTTTAGAGGTTTATGGAACATTAATTAATTGAATTTTTAGGAGTTAAATTAGAGGAAAGAAAGTGAGTCTCAATTTTAAAAAAATGAAAGAAGAAACAAAAATATTAATTTTTCTAATAAACTATACACATATATGAGTTAAAATTCTTATTACATTGTCAAAGCTTGAATATTGTTGAGCCATTCCTCTCCCTCTTCCATTTTCTAGCTAACAGCACCATAGAGGAAACCTCCATTCTCAACATTTCATTCCTCCATTTTTAGCCCATTTTAAGCCACCAAAATTAAATAGGAACACTTCGATAGCCTCTAGATATCAAATTAAACAAGAATTTGCAAAAAAAATTAAATGGATTACTTGACTTTAAACCTCAGTCAATAGTGACCAAATTTCATTCATGTAAGTTTTTCAAACTCGAACATTTTATCCATGTTCCTTGAGTGCCTAAGAGCATTTTTATGTGGTTAGTTTTTATTTTTAGTGGTTGTAAGATTTTATACAGATTTTAATGAAAGGAATCTATATTCTGTAGTTGAGTAGGGTGAGAAATGGAATGACAAAGGGAAAGAGAAGGTGTAGTTATGCCTTGTGAGCATGTTTTAACTTGAATTGTAAGTGTAATCAGTATAAAATGCTCAATTTGTGTATGCCTTAAATGGATGATCATGCCATGAATTTATATGTCTTAAAATGTATGAATGATGATAAAAGTGATGGTGTGAGTATGTTGTTCTTATGGCTAAAATTAATGTTGATGTGAATATATAAATTATGTGCATTATGTGATGTATTAAGGTAAATGTGAATTAATTTGATAGCAACATGCATTATGTGGATTTTATGAATATATTTAGCATGATGGATATAAGGAAAGTGAGGAAATAAAGAGAGCTCTATGAATAAATGAAATGTACATGATAGGTGTGTTTTAGTGCGTATTAAATATTTGTGCAACAAATTGGTGTTGAGTGCATTTATTTGAGTTCATTTAATTATGGAATGTGCATAATTATTGCATAAATGCATTTTTGGTTATTTTTAGTGTATGGCTAAATGGGTGAAGGCATAAAAGTGTGATTTTGATATGTTAAAATGCCTTAGAATGTCATTATAATGTATGTTATGTTATAGAGTGTATTGGGCTGAAATTCACCATGTTATATATACAATACTTATGTATTGGTAATGCTTATTTAATTTACTATATGTCATATAAGAGATATATGTGTTCTTTAATAAGCTATGTTGGCTAAATTGTATAATGGTCATATATTATGGTTTTGTCTTGATAAATGACTTATGGTGATGTTAAAGGGTATGTGATGAGTGTGACACCCCTGACCCAGTCTGGTCACCAAACATTACTAAAGTGTGTGCACATAACATGCTATCCAATCTCATGACATATAACATTACTTAAAATATTTGAGCATGCACACTTAAACACTAAAATGTGAGTTTTCAAAAACCTGAGTTACATATTCAAATTTGAGAATCCTTATGCAAAAATTTTGATAGCATAATAGTTATACTAGGCACTTTAAAAATATTTCTCAATCATTTTCCCTACACTGTGATCCTTTTGATCACTCTAAAATAGCATTCAACATCAACACAGTCTCATCCTCAGGAAGAGATGTCAATTATAGATAAAATAGTACAAAACATTTAAAATAAGGTTACAAACTGTATACAAATCTTAAATAACAAAGAACATTTGTTTAGGCCTAAGCCTAATTACATCCATCCTAAGAGTGTCTTTCTATGTCTATACATCACATAATTTAATTACATACATCAAAAAGTACCAAAATAATGGCTTTCTCTTATATGTCTGGATGCCTTGAGGCTTGGGCTCAATTGTCCTTCCAACCTATGTATCGCAAATAAAATGATGTACTAAACATTTTACTTAGTGGTGAAATCGAAGTAAATCATACATTATGCCACATCCTTGATAAATATAAACATTATTTGTATTCCTCATTAGATGAATAATTCTTAATATGTAAAAATGTTACACAACAATACACGAATTAAGCATTCCATAAAAACATATAATTCACATATAAGCAAAACTCATACATACCATATGCAAATTTGATTTTTCATATATGAAGTAAAGTTCATCACTATTCATTTCATAATGTCATTATTATTTGCCCATATGACCAAAACATATGTAATGGGGGTGGACGGCCAGTATGACCTCTATGAACTCGAAGTCCATTTACCAACATAGATCCAAAGATCAAACATAACATAATGGCCATTACAACCATTTATGAACTCAAAGTTTATTTACCAATGTAAATCTAATGATCAAACATATGTGGGCCTTTATATTAGATGAAAAGTGGATTTGTAGACTAGAACATAAAAAATGCACTGTAGTGCCCTAGTGGCTACTACTATACCCGTAGTTGATCGATCAACCTATTTATCTAGGTTGTTAAGCATATGGGCTATTAAGCATGTTTATTTTTAGTTCCACCAACTTAAATAGCTTAAAAAGGTCATTTAATTGAGATACGATCAACAAATGACCAAACCAAGAAATTAAGCATATTTACGATATTAATAATAGTCATATGCATCATGTTAATGAAATGCCTTATTCAATTGACTACAATTACAAATATATATCCATATATAGTCAAATTATCATTTCTAACCTTTTTTCACCATCTTATGTACACCATTAAGTAATTAATCATAAGTGTCCACTTCATGCTTAACTTGCAACATTTTCACATTAAGCATTGTCTATTAGGGCCATTTGACCACTAAACTCATATTATGCATAAATTCTATGTCTTTGCATCATACAACATAAACGAATGCTTATATAACTCAAACAATGAATATGGTAACACCTAACCTCAGACATACATACGTCAAGTATATTTATGCATAATATAGCCATTTAAACAACATAATCATCATTATGTAAATAATATGCCAACACCATGTTTAACACCTCTTTAGGTGTACATTACATATGCACTAGCATTAGATATGGCCATTCAGCCATAAGGCTTCCTAACACTAAAATGACATATTTTCCTCATTTAAACACATAATACAATTATTTTATAACCAAACTATCAAAATCTACATTGTACATATACACAATTAAACATACCCCTATTTAAATTCATTAGGGCCATTCAGTAGCTATGGTTACTCACATTAACCATATTCATTTTATAGAATTGCATACATAAAACAATCCTCATTTATTAACATAACATCCTCTATGTCATGTATATAGGTAATCAAACACATACATCACATTGACCTTACATGAACCAATCGGCCAAAGGGCTATTTTCTCATTCCATATCAATGCCATCAATTCCTATACCTTCTACACATCACACATATTATTTATGCATCATATAGCCAATTTCAAGTTGTAATTTACATAATTAAAGCTACTTTAAAGCATTTATTACATATAATAAATAATATGGATAGTTAGGGCATTTTTAAATAATCATAAAATAAGTCAATTTTTTACAAATGAAAATGATCATAATATGACCCCAAAGACTACTCACACCTTTGTTTTTCCTTTGTCTTGTGTTTTGTCCATTTTCTTAACTACCCATTATAGGCTCAATTTTTTAAAATTCCTAATAAATCAAAGAAAACACAAAATGACAAAATGAAAGCATAAATACACTCTTGGACACCTAGGGAACATCAAGAAATTATCTAGTTTTGGAAATTCTTACCCAAACCAAAAATGATTACTATTTATTATGACTAAAATCAAGCCAAAATCATTAATTTCATTAGATTTTCTCATTTCTAACGAGCTTTAGAGGACATGGAGGCACTAAGTAACCTTTTAATCCAGTTAAACTAAGCTAAAATAGAGGTTGAAGAAGTAAAAATAGGGGAATAAAGGCAAGTAAGCCATCTGCTTTAAGAGAGGGAAGGAGGGGAAATGTTTAACCAAAACATGTGATTTTGACCCTATTTGCACTTTCCTAAAAATTTAATTATTTTCCCAATTTTTACTTCCTCCCCTTTTTCCTCCTCATTTAAGCCCTAATTTATGTTCAATTAATCACTCAAAAATTCAATTAATTATGGCCCCACAATCCTCTAAAAGTTGGAGCTCAAAAAACTTGAAAATTCAATTTATTACACTATTTTTATGTTACCCGATTTTTAGTTAAAATACATCCCGTTCTCTAAAAATTTCAATTCCAATGCCATTAGACTCATTAGAATTTTTGAGTATCAAGTCTTATAAGTCTCGTAATTTTTTGAGCAACTTTGAAAATGTTTTGCAGTTTAGCTTTGCTTTGATCACTATTCACAAGACATTGCCGTAAATAATTTCTTAGCATTTTTAACCTATAAAATTACTTTCTATTGATTTCAAACTTTATCTAAAGTTATATTATGATTACTACTTTCATCTGATAGCTTTAGTGTATCCCTAGTCTCGAGAACACTATTAATCTCGAGAAAGTACTATTCAAAAAAGTCAAAATTTTTGCACTGTTACATTACTTCTCCTCTTAAAAGAAATGTCATCCTCAATATTACCTAGCTCAAACTAATAGGGATATTGTTCTCTCATTTGAACTTATGTCTCCCATATTGCTTCTTTTGTAATGACTTGAAAATTTCGACTCTCTTGAATAGTACTTTTTGGAGTGAATAGTGCTTCCCAAAATCTGAGTCATCCTAAATGTATCAACAGGGAGTATTAATTATGGAAGAATTTTGGGCAAAGTTTGAAGCCAATCCAAAGTCATTTGTATGATTAAAAATGCTAAAGAAGATTTTATAGTAGTGTCTTATGAATAGTGCCACAAGTAAAGATGAACCATAAAATAATTCAAAAGTTGCTCAAAATAATCTAAAAATATTCCAACTTGATACTTAAATATTCTGAATAGACCATTGGCTTTGGAATTGGAATTTTTAGATATGGGGAAGTATTTTTACCAAGTTTTTAGCTCAAG
>CANXYI011841416.1:0-10738 GCA_948208565.1 Hura crepitans
CATTATATTTTTCATTTTTCTCATTAGAAGGAAAAAGAATATTTAAATTTCAAATGGCTAATAATTCAAGAAATTATATTTATGACTTTATTAAGTTAATTAAACATATTTAATTAATTAAGCTAAGAAAAAGAAAAATTAAAAAAATTGTAGAAAGGTACAAATTAGAGATTTTATTATTAGGTATATTGTTTTTAAAACTTAAAAATTTAGGGACTAATATATTAACATTCATCTCTCTATTTTTCATATAAAAATTACCTTTTAACCCTTAAAATTAAAAAAATAAAATAATTAAAATTAAAGTTTGGGTGAGGTCGGTAATTTCGAGTTTCTCTAAAAAACCCGAAATACCCGAAATTCTAATTTTTTTAACCCGACCCGAATAACACTAAAAAACCCAAAAATTCAAGTCAGTTTAGTTCTAATTATTTAGGTCGGTCCGAGTTTTGCACACCACTATCAACCATTGGTTCAAATCCAGGAGGCACTATGTTATCATTTCTTGTTTGCTCTTTTTGACTAGAAGTTGCCACATTATAGTTTTTCCTTTTACCAATTAAGGTTTTTTGCTCATCATGTATTCTCATAGAGCTTAAAGATCTTAAGCTTTACCCTCATTGCTTTCCTAATGCACCGAGTGGACTATATGCATGCTTGCTAATTATAGACACTAGATTTAAGGTCTTGAATTTTCTTATGGATTAGAACTTCGACCCGACCCAATAAGCTCACATTTTGACTAAAATCAGGTAAAATTTGAAATTTATGGTGATGCTGAGGACTTAGGTAGATAGGCCCAAGCGTAATGTCCAACACTGATTCCAATGAGGGTGTAAGGATAAAACCCATAATATGGACTCATTGCTTTTTAGGCCTATGATGATAACCAAAGGCAAGCCCAAGTAACCTGAAACACTGGTTTATACAAACCAATAGGTAGGGGGTTCACATGGACTTGCTTACTCAAGGTTTGTATGGACTAACATGCAACAAACTTAAATAAATTGAGCCCATAGCCCATGATCTGCTTGAACTATTAAAGCCAAAGGTCCATATAGACCTCCTTCGATATCATAAGGTTCGCATAGACCTTGTTCTAATAAGCTTTCAAAAACTCAATCGTTCAAGTTGGATTCTAATTTCTAATCTAATTACAACTCCATTTCAGCTGAATAGAAGAACCCTCATAAGACCCTATAAATACCCCTTTCATCAACCTATTTCGATACAATGAACTATCACTAATTATCAAGAGTTAACAAAACAAACTCTACTATGAGATTCGCTCTACAAGTTATTAAGCACTTTCTAAAATTATTATTCTTTTAAAATCCTAACTCTTATCTTTTTACATGGAGCATTAATCAAGGTAAGATATAAGACTACCTTTCTTATTATTTTTTGTTGCTTTTTTTTAATTTTTTTAACCAACGAGCTCTCATAATTAATTAAAATGTGAGGCAGTTCATTATAATCCTCACGTCAATTATAAAAGTAGGCTAATCATTTTGTTCATGTTTTCATTGTTAGTAAAAAAATTATAAATGCACTTAATTTAAGGAACTGATGATTAAGTCTGTACAAACCTATTTTAATGAGGGTTAAGGTTTCCATATACCTATTATTTGAATATATATATATATATATATAATATGAGGTTCGCATGGACTAATTTTTGATAATAGTTTTATGTTCATCTTCTATATTCTATTTCTATACTTATTTAATGTTTAATGATATATGTTTCATCTCTCTTAACAACTATGGCATGTTATTAATATGTATTAATGTCAAATATGTCCTTATAATTGAATCCTACACATTTTGTTCATCATCATACATGTAAATTACATTCTAGAATTAAAATTAAGTCTGCATAGACTCCTTTTCATGAGGAGTGTAGTCAACACACACACATGTTTAGAAAACATGCATTTTACATATAGTTCATATAGACTTAGTTATGTTAAAATTATTTATGCATTTTTTATGATTAATCATTTCAATCAACAGCTGATTTATAACAATTATTCGTGTATCTTTCATAATCATTCATGTGGACCTATATATCCTTAACATGTATTGTTATCATCCTATTTGTACTATTTTTAGGACCTCACAGACCTCTATTTATATTACTAATCTCTTTATTTTAGTTGTATAAGTTTATTCAATTGTACTAGAGATGAGGTCTACATAGACTAATATAAGATACATATGAAGTCCACACGTACCAATGTAAAGACCATGTCTAGTCCACATGAACTTAGCAATGTAGAGGTATAACCAATCATTTATTTTATGTATCTTTGTTCTAGTTTTGTACCTTTTAATTATTTCTTTTCTTTTGGGCTGTAATAGGTAGATTAATTAACTCATTTTACACATAAAACTTAACCTCAGAATATTAGTTTTTCTATATAATTAATTAGTGTTTTCTCAATAAAAGGGATTTGATTTTCCTTAATCTAACTCATAACAAAAAGATGATTTTAACAAAAACCAATCTCTTAGAGATAGGAGTTAGGCATTTAGTGCAAATTCCTATAAAATTACGGGTAATTATCTGGTCAATTGACAACTAATAAATGACTTAATTTATGGATGATGGTTCCTTTCATGCTTAATTGTATAATTTTAATTAATTGAAATTTATTTTCCACACGTGTAAAGATGACATGTATTCTTTATGAAATGTAATGCTTGATTGCATGATATAAGATTGATAAATGTTAGAATGTAAAGAAAGGTATATTATTAGGGCATAAATGAGATCTAATTTTGAACCCTTTTTGGGTGAAAGATTAGTGGTCCTGGTGTACAGCTAAGTGGTGATAACTAACACAACCGCCTCATCCCTATTACATAAATCCATATAGTGGCGACTCTACTAGGGATTAAGAATTTAATCTAAAAGTACCCAAATAATATGCCCTCTAATATTCTAATTTTTATCAGCCCAGTGTATTTCATATTATATAAACTATGTCCATTTTTACCCTGTATGGTGTTGCAAATCATAAACCCATTTTTTATTTAAAAATAGGGAATTGCTAGCCTATCCATCACTCGTAAGCCTCATACCTTTAGGCATATCAAATGGTGAACTAATTGGTCACTATTATCCTTGATTGGGAAGACCTGTTAGGAGAGACCCCTGCTTGTGGGAGCTATAAGCTTTTTCATACCAAACCATAAAACCTATATAGTTAGGCTCAGTAACTTTCTTATATTGCATGACCCTAAGTGTTTACAACTACATTATGAGTGTGATATGGGCCTATTACATTTAATCTTATTTGAAATAAGGCTAAGCCTATTATGCCTTTTTATCTAAAATAAGGTTAGCATAATTTTATTTCAAATAAAACTTAAGTATCATAGGCCATTATTCATGCATGCACTTTAAATATAAAAGGTCACTGAGCCTGATTAAGCCTATATTCAGACCTATATATCCCTTGTTGATACTTAGGTAAGCCCACATAAGAAAGAATGGCTTGACCACGTGTGTGGAAGTGATAAGGTTGGAAAGCATATTGCTTGTGTTTGTCTTTATATACCTAACATGTATCTTTCTTTCTTTTTTATACACATATATAACATTGTAAATCAATATTGTACCTACTCACTAACATAAACTTCATGTCCTTATATTTCTTGTTCATATGAAAAGCCACACTTTATAGAAATAATAAATAAACATTGTAGCATACTTACCTATACGTATCTCATTCATAACATAAGCGTTTTATATTCTATGCATACCTCCATGTAACAACCTAATACACATGCATTGTGAACCCACCTCATTTGGATTTAAGTATATCTCACATTAGCTCACATCACACTAATCATATATATATAATGCTATATCATAGTACACTTAATCATGCACTTTTATGATTATCCCTGTATTAGAATCTTGTAAACTCATTCATGTATTAATTATCCATATAGGCATACCATGCATAACATGCTAATAATATGATCATACATCAACATGAATCATATTTGCTTTCTAAACATCATGTATACATAAAGCATCATGCATGCATCATTTTAAATTCTTTAATAGTTAATATCATCATAAATTTAGATAACTCATGTATTATGAATAATCCTTTATTTTACAACCACCAAGGATTTATCTACCAAGACAAGAAGCCATGTTAAGAGATAAAATAGTAGCAAAAAGCCATGTTAACTAAGGTTCTGCAAGATATGGAGAAAAAGATAATGGCTATCATGAGTAATGCGCTATTAAATATGCAAGCTCAAAGAGATAAGGATCAAACATATAGCCAAAGTAGGAAGGAATGGTGAAAAGATAATCAAATTTTTGATGAAGAGGTTCCACCTATCAAACTTATGCATAATAGGGTTCCACCATTTAAATATAATAAAGAAGATCATATCCAAGGGCTGAATGAAAAATTAGAGTCCATAAATTACGTGATGATTAAGGGTAAGGACATTGACTTAGAAGACATTAATTTAAAGTTGAAACACAATATGGCCCATAAATTCAAAATGCCAAATTTAGGCAAGTTTAATGGTATTTTTGACCCAAGGACTCATTTGAAGCAATATGTAGTAGCCATGAGGTCAACTCATTTCTAAAAGCACAAATAGTGAGCTTGTATAACTTGTCCCTAACTAGACAAGCCTTAAATTGGTACCACAGCTTAGAAAAGAATATGAAAGTGAACTGGGAAGATTTGGCCCGTGCATTCAACAAATAATACTTAATACAACCATCTAAGTGACCCTTAAAGATTTGGAATAGTATATCAAAAACCCAATGAGTCCTTTTCTTATTACTTAGATAAAGGGAGAGCCAAGTTGCTAGAAATAAGGAATAAACCCAAGGATATTAACCAAATTAAAAGCAAAAAGTTACATGAATGCTGGGCTTTTTGCTAAAGGCATCACCATATAAGAGCAGCTCAAAAACATAGCCATTGATAAGGAAATAGCCTTTCAGAATAAAAGATTCAAAAATAATGTAGGCGTTAAAAGCAATGATGGCAATAACAATTCAAGTCATGCTACGAATGTAAACATAGTCCACACTTACCATTTCTCTAAGTTAGGTAAACCAATGTCCTCGTGCTTGAATAAGCTTATGAAAAAAGGGAACTCTAACCCCTATGTAGACATTAGATTTTTGAGGCTCTCATGTTTGGATTATCTAATGATGAAAAAAAGACAAAATTTTGATAAATAGGGATGTTAACATCCGATTTAAAGATCTATTCATTCAAAGCTTTAATATCATGATCAATTTTTGAACATAAGTCCTTACCTAACTCAAAAAATCTTACAGTGTGATTTCAATTGTAAGAAAAAAGGCATTTGTGGTGGGCCACTAAGGGGAAAAATAGCCATTTCATACTTTCCTGAAATGGTTGTTTCACCTCTACAAAACAGCTTCTAAAAAAGGTAGAATCCATACAAGATTCCTTTTTGGGTGAAACAGTCAGTTGGCTCTTGAAAATGGCTATTTTACCCTAAAATAGCCATTTCACCATGGCCTGAAATAGCCATTTCATACCTCGATTCACATGTGTTAAAAGCGAACCTTGTACCAATCAAGGGTTTGACTTTTCTTAATAAATGCACACCTAAAAGTGCAAAAACAGTTTCCAAACACTATTTTTTTTATTTTAAAAGGTTGTTCTAAAGTTATGTCTTTTTCTATCATGTTAATTGGAGATCATTCCTAAAGGCATTTATACATAGTGGGTCAACCAAATTTTCTTCTTCTTCTTTATTTTCTTTCTCTTTTTTATCCATCTACTAGTTAGGTGGGTAGTTTTATTTCTCTTATCCATTTACTAGTTAGATGTGATAACTTACTACCTGTATTTTATTAATAATGTGTTAATTTTTTCATTTAATTATTTATTCCATTTTTTTATCATTATTATTCTATTCACTTATTCTATTATTCATACTAATATCGTGCTTTGTTGTTATGTGAGTTGTTTGATCTTTTAGAGTTTTAATTAACCTCTCTTTCTGCCCTTTTACTAAACAACCGATGAAGACATTCTTTATTATTCCTATATTTTTATTTCTTGTTATTTTTATTCTTTCTTCTCTTTACCTTTTGATTATTTTCTTTATTATTATTAATTATTTTCATGGCTAGATTGTATTTTAGGTAATTTCAATGTAATTTTATTTTTATTTGGTTAGAATGTATTTTAGGTAATTTTTATTTCATTTTCTCTTAGAATGTATTTTAGGTAATTGCCATGTAATTTAATTTTCATTCTGATTATTTACCTATACATTTCGTGAATGTTGTAACAGGTAGAAAATAATTTTTCATGCATTTAAAAAATAAGCAAATCATTCTATACCTAATTAATTAGTTTTTTTAATAAAATGGGTTTTGATTTTTCTTTAATAAAAGTCATAATAATAAAACTTGTTTTCCTAAAAATTGACATGCGAGAACCAAAGTTCTCAAAATAATCAATATCCAATTTCATGTATAATATTCTTTAATTTCAAGTATTTTATTTGTTTCTATGAATTTGTATATTTTATTATTCCTTTACATGACCATATGATTTATTTTAATTTTTGAAACCTACTTAAGAAAAAGGATAAAATTATAAATTTAGTCTAGAATTCTATATTAACTTGAGGTATAAATAAGAGTAGGGTTCCAAACCACTCTAATTTTAGCCCTACAAGGTATTTTCCAGCTCCAGTTAGGTGGCAACTCATATGTTGTAGTGGCAACTTGCTCCTTCTAGGCTAATCGAATAGGAATAACCTAGGATTTCTCTAATTTTCTTCTCACCTTTAGGACTCAAGAGGTGAGATTTAGGTTAAGTCTTTAGTCGTTTTAGTTTAACCAGCCTCAAAAAAGAAATGACGTGAACACACTGCCATACGAAGCTCCAACTGGGCCATTCTTATCTAAACATAGGTATGATTCATATTGTGCTTATCATCAGAAGATAGGATATCTCATAGATGATTGTAAGAATCTCCATCATGCCAACTAAAATCTCATTGAAGCCAAACAGGTACCTAATCTAAAAAATAAAAGCTTTACCAATTAATCTTATCTCTTTTTAGTTTTTAAGCTTTTGTAATCTTTTCAATTACTTTTTCTTTGATAAAATAAGATGATAAATTTACTTATTTATTGAGATGTTTCTTTTGATGAATTTAACTTTGACAAAAGAAAAGCTCGAGGAGCACATTATCCAAAGAGATTAACCTCAAATTGAGTTTCCTTCTTAAATATAAATCAATAATCATTAGGCATCATTAGGAGTCATGGATAAACAACATCCAACATTAAAGATAGCTTGCTTCTTATATCATTCATGCATCAGTAATATGGGCTTCATTCCAAACATAAATTTATCATAAGCCATATAGACTACTAGAATCATATGTTGTATATTAAAAATTTTTCACTCATGCCTTAGCATAACTCATGTATCATAATTCCCTCCTTATTATCACATCTCATATCATATCTAAGCATCTACACATTGCTTACACTATCCATACAACATACATGCAACGCCCAAAAATTCTAGGGTTATGAATAGTATTTTTCAATCTTAATAAATGGAAGTATTAGTTATAACATAATTTCGGGTGAAATTTGAAGTGAAAATGAAATCATTTAGATGGCTAAAAATAATATATAAGTTACAATAGTGTCACTTAAATAGTGACCTAGTTTTAGCTGAATTGTTAAATATTCAATTTTTGCTAAAAAAATTCTAAGAATGAAATAACCTAATACTTAAATATTCTAAATAGTCCATTGGAATTGGAATTTTTGGATATCGAAAAGTATTTTTACCAAATCGAGTAAAGTTAAAACCTTATATTTTAATTGGTTTCTCGCAATTTTTGAGCTCAAATTTCTAAAAACCTATGGGATATGACTTAGATGAATTTTTAGGAGTTAATTGAAGAAAAGAAAAAGGGGTTTCAATTTTTAAGAAAAAAGAAAAAGAAAAGAAATTGGATATTAAATCTAAATATATATATATATATATATATATATATTAAAAGGACAAATGGGGTTTTAAAAGGTTAATATTTGAATAGTTTTCTTCAACCTCTTCCCCTTTTTTCCATTCTTGGTTGACGACATGGATGAAGAAATAGCCTTCCTCGTTCTTTTCTTGTTCCCTCAAATTAACACCAAATTGGCTCATTCAAGCCATAAATCTAACCCTTCATATGCTGTAGACACCAATTGTAGCAAGAAATTAAAAGAAAATCAAAGCATTTTTATGATTTCTAGTTAAGGTGAATAGTAACCTTATTTTGATTGACCAAGTTTTTTGAGTTCTAACATTTTTCTAGTATTCCTTTAGAGCCTAAGAACCCATTTGTGAAGTTAATTTTCATTTTTTTATGCTCATTTGATTTTATATAGATTTTTTCGTAAAAAAATTATCTGTATTTGTAGACCCAAGCAACATCGAAATCATAAGGGTAAAGAGAAGGTGTAATCAAGCTTGGTGGTGTATTTTGAACTCAAAGTAAGTGTAATCATTGAAATTTAATGTGTATATGTGTGACCATTTATAGTCAAGTGTATGTAGTTGTGTTAAATGGCTATTAATGAGCATTAATACATATAGATGCAGTTTGGTGAACTATGTGTTATAGTTTTGATGCCTTTAATATGTTTAATTGAATGGGAGATATGTGTGCTGAAGGATAGCCAAATGTCCTAATGTAGACATGTACATAAATTATGTATTATGCATGCATATAGAGTTCTTAATTTATGAATGATGTTATATAACCATATATTTATGTATTATGATAGGGGAGATGGCTAATTGAATATTTTAGAGGCATAATGCATGATGGCCGAATGGTTTATGGTGTAGGTATGCATGATTAATGATGCTTATTAATGCATAATAGAATGTGTGTTCATGAATGGTCGTGGGTAAATGTGATATCATGTCATAATGTATGGAATTTATCAAATAAGTGTTGAGTGTGTGTGTGTGAATAAGCTATGGTTAAATGGCCTAAGGAATAGATGTGTGTGTGCGTGTGTTATGGTTGATGATGCACATGGAGTTATTTTCTCATGAATGAAATTATGTAACCATGAGTGTCTTATGGTACATGTGAGAATGTCTATATGTATTATGGAAGTGTGGGTTGTGTTATGGCCAAATGGGATACCATACATGATGGTTATATTTGAGGTCATATGATATTGTGTTTATGCATAATATAATGAGAATGAGGTATGAATGATAGGCTTATAGCCGAAACTTATATATATGGCATAAAGTAATGATAGTCATGAATGCATAACTAAAATGATTATGATGATTATGGAAATTATATATGGACATGATTTATGTTAATGTCCTAATTTGTATATGTTCATGTTATGTAACATGTGCATACAAGCCTATGAAAGAATATGGAGATAGGCATAATTGTGTATGTAAATTCATTTGATGAAATGTAATGGGAGTATAAAGATTTATATTTTCCCTAGTTGGTCTAACCTTCTTTTAAAGTTTACTTAAGCTACTTAAAATGGTAAAACCATGAAAATAGAATTAATGATTGGCCTAAACAAGTTAACAACCTAAATTAGATAGGTTGACTGATCAACTAAGGGTTTAACAGCTGCTTAGATACTTTTGTACCTAATGTCATAACCTATAGGTTCTATGTTAACTTTTTTTTACTTATGGATCTCATAATAAGATTTTCTAGGCTTTCATAGTCTTGGTGACCATTGTGTCTAGATTATTGGGTTTCTATTGTCTTGATGACCTTCAGGTTTGAATTTCAAGGCCTTTTGTGGCCCTAATGGCCGTAGTGGCCTAGATGTCCCCATTATCTAGTATACTCATGTATTTTCTTATGTATGGGCTGTAAAATATGTTCAATAATGAAATTCATTAAAATATTGATAATTGAGGTTCAATAAAGTTTATGGATGTTACTTATGATAATATGCATGTTTTATGAAGTTTAAGTCATACGCATGCTTTTTACTTTTCTAAATATTACAATTTTGTGCATATATATAACTGCATATTATTGTACCATGAGTATATACTTATGAGTGTGACTCTGTATGCACTTAAATTTCCTTGATTACACCACAAAGCAAATTCGCTTAGCGTATTATTTTATTTGTGATGTATAGGTTGAAGAACTAGATTAGAGTCACAGCCTCAATATCTGTTGCATATGAAGAGAATGATACTTCTTAGTATTTTTGTTGTTACATACATATTTATTATGCAATGTAATTAAGTAGTGGCACTTATATGTAACATGATAGGGATTAGGCCTATTCTAGGATATAAATGTTCTTGTAACTACTAAAGCAAGTTAAACCATATTTTTATGTTTGTATGATACCTTTTCCCAGTGCATGAAATGTGTTTTGTGCTATTGGTTGATTTAGAGTGATCAAAAGATCACAAAAATGTGGTTTTGAGTTCTGTTGATTATAAAAATGCTTTTTCTTATACAAGGTCACTATTCATTTTGGGATAGTACCCCAATACAACAATTATGTTGTCGAATTTTTGACACGGGAATTCTTAAAATTTTTTTAAAATGTTAAGGCAAATTTTTATTTACATGAGAAATTGCAAAATTTAATTTCTTATCACACATGTTTAAAAAGGTTTTAATTTATTCAAGTTTTCAAGTAATAGTAAAAAGTTAAGTAAATTCGGATAAC
>CANXYI011841517.1:0-15757 GCA_948208565.1 Hura crepitans
CTAATCTAAGTATAAATGGGCATTATAATATATTTAATTCATCCTAGAATATCCAATGCATTAATATGCTATATCCATCATTCAATTTCAGTTCATGGCATGTAAACAATCTCATAATAGTATGCCATCACAAGGCCTCATATCAATAACTCAATACTAATGATCTTAGTAATTTAATAATGTCCATTCATATGTCATGTAATCATCATTTGTATAAGTCCATTTAAGTATTTGATACTCACACTTTATGCCATGAGATCAATTATAATTCAAGCATTTGACATTGAATGGTCATTCATTATACATCTCATGAGCATTTTTAATCATAACACATACACACACACATACACACATACACACATACACACATACACATGCACACACACACACACACACACACACACACATATACACATATTCAATCATGTTGCATAATGAAGTTCCATCAAAAGCTCATACATATTTGTTTACCTTATCTTGCGCATATATGCATAACATAGATATATCACATTGAACAAAGTCATAATCTTTTATGTGTGATCAATTATTATTCTCTTGAAATCAAAGTCTAAATATGCAAAAAATATGTTTAATAAGTTTTATTTTAGGTTGCAAGTATAAGACCTTCAAAAAACCCTTTTTATTTCTCATCTGAAAGCCATTTGTTGCTGAAGTTTAGGGGTCACGGGTGTGACCTTATAGGGAGAGGCCCCAAAAATTCTAGTAGCTGATATAAAATTTTCAAAAACAGGGGTTTAGACTGTGATCGCCTCAAAGCTCTAATGATTCTAACATGAAAATCACTAGAAGTCAGTGGCTGAACTCATCCAAATCACACATATGTAAATTCTAATATGTTTATGTAACATTTTGAAAATCTCAAGAATTTGAGAACAATATATCATGGGATGTGAATAGTGATCTAGAGATCTAGGTCACAAGAAATAGAAAGTAAGAAAGGGTTAATTATGAAGAGGTCACAAGTGAAATTTGATTGGGAAATAAGGTCACTAAATGAGTTAAAAATGGGAAATAACGATGTACAATGGACTATTAAATCTAAAAAGCCAAATAAAAAACTTAATATTTTTACTCAAAATTATTCAAGGATATCAAAAACTGATACTTAAATTTTATGAAAGGAATTTGGATTAGGAATATGGAATTTTTTTGAGACCAATAAAATATTATAAAAGATTCAAAGTATGGAGACCAAAAGAGAGACTAAAGGTATTATTGTAATTCTATGAATGAGGACTAAATGGCATTTTAAGTAAGATATTTCTCCGCATGATATATTTCTTCTCATGATGGGGGTAGCCATATAAGAATTTAAAGGAAACAAGTAAAAGAAAAAGAAAGAAATAAGAAAGGTAGAGAGAGATTAAGAAAACTAGAAGAATAAATAGAGTGAAGGAGTACATAGCAGTCGAAAAGGAAAAGGCTATTGCGGTCGATGGTGATGATAGAGGGGAGCAACATTTTCAATCTTAGGAATTTAATGGAAATGAGAGAAAGGGGCTAATGGTGAGCATTTGCTATTGTAAGCAGAGAAAAATAAAAGAACCAAAAATCAAAAATAAAAGAAAAGGAAAAGATAAAAAGGAAAGAGGAAGAGAAGAAGAAGTCAGGAATGAGAAAAAAGTGGAAGGGAAGCAAATAAAAAGAAAAATATTTCCTTCTTACATCGAGTTCATAGTAGAAAAATAGAGGCAAAGCTTAAGAGAGATTGAAAGATAAGAGGAGACACATAAGAGTATAAGCTAAAGAATTAAACCCATGAATTCCTAATTTCTCAATGAATTCAGCTAAACACAATCAAAAAAGGGAAAAGATGCATCAAAGGAATGGGAACTACTATCAAGTTCACACTGATGGGTTTATACTTAAGAGAGTTATGAATTTGTTATCCCACCCACTAGATTAAGAAACAAAAGAGAGAAAAAGGTGAGAAGGATAACAAATTGAGGGATTCTACTACTTTTGGTTACCATTGCTTACTATTGGTATATTGTAAGGTACTTAAGTGATAGGAGCATCAAAATCAAGTCTACTGGTGTCATTTTTCACAATAGCAAATGTCTCTATTAAAAAAGGGTTATAATAGTGTTGTGGGTTTATTAAAATTCGTGTATAAGAGATTTTAGCAAGGATGCAGATTCTTTTAAAGAAAAAAAATTTAAAATACAAAATTCTTTATCCTTATATAATGAGCATAATGCAATTCATGAGGTATGAAATGAATAAAAGGCTAGGATAGAATTAGAGGAAAGAATGAGGGGCTGAATTGTAACATGGTCATGACCGTGAATGACTACAAAATGTAAAATTCAAGTAAGTGACCAAATGTTATTTTATTTTTTTCCTATTTCTTTTGGATTTGGTTTGCATCTTACCTAAAATAGAGTATATGCTTGATACTTGAGGTGATTATGTAAAGGCTTTATTATATGCATATGGATGGGTTGATAGGGAAAGATTAGAATTTTCATAGCAATGTCATTTTGTAGACACATGTTCAATGGGATTTCAAGTGTTATTATGTTTGAACTATAATTCTTAACATTTTAAAAGGGCTATAATTAGTAGATATCAGTATTAGTGTATATTGCTATAGGAAAATAGATGAGTATTTTAATATAGGAGAGTGAATTAGTTGGAAATAGAGAGCAAAAAGGGAATCTAGTAGCTAAATAATTCAACTGGTGTTTTAATAGCTAGGTACATGTATCCAATAATATATGTGTTGAATGTTTGATTTTGATGAGCTCAAGTGTGTATGTTACATCTTATTTTGCTTTTGTGTTGTGCAAAGTGATATATAAGTTAAAAATTGATGATTCGATGTTCAAGTAATGATTGGAGTAGAAATAAAGACAGAACTTATTTAGTTTGTATATACCTTTGTGCTAAAAGAATGGTATGAGCATGTGGGTGTAAGTGCGTTATGGCATAACATGGGTATGGGCTTATAATATCATATATATTAATTGAATGGTGATGCAAAATTAAGTGTTTGTATTTACATATATTATTTGAAAGGCTCAACTTAGGTAGAGAACTCAGGTTGGTCAAAAGTGCTAGATGAGGAAGAATTAAATGTATGGTAATGAAATTAAGGGTGTTTATGTCTCTTAGCATAAATAATTAATCATTTGATTGTGATTATTATAGATCATGTAAAATAAGGAATAATTGGCTTGGAATATTTATGTTATGAAATGGAGTTAATTAATTGTTTAAATTGTAAAAAGTATTATAATCTACATTTGGGTTAAAGGGTTATCTATATTTTCGTGTTTGCTATGTAAGGATTAGTTGTTAATGTATATATATATGCTTTGGCATGGTACAAAAAAATTATGGTAAGTGAAGTGTCTTAAATGATCAAGGCGTCAATAAAGGTCGTGATTATATAATAACCTAAGTATAGTTGGATTAATAATGCTATGTTTAACATGGAAACTAAACCAGGTAGTTTGAAGTTATGAATTTGAAATGGTGTTATGCATAAAGTGTTAATACATAACATGAGTTAATTTGAGCATGCACACACACACATATATAACTCATGCATCAGAAATGTGTTATTAAAATGAATGTTTAGAGTATGTGAGTAAGATAATGGATTATAAAAACATGTCTAAGTTTAAACGTTAATGTAGATAAAGCCATTATTGTAAAATGTGCGGTAAGTGGCTAGTTATCAATGTTTAAGTTTAATGTTTATGAAAATATGGTTTGAAAGTATAAGCAATCATTTATTTAAGTGCAAGTTAAGCATAATGGGCCAAAACATGTAAAAGTGAGTGAGAGCATCTATGGGATGCTATGAAGTGCATATAAGTGTGAGTATGTTTATTGCTATGATCATGGAACTTTAAGATAAAGAATAGAAATATGCACATATTAAAAATTAGAGAATGTATGGACCTTACGTATGATATAAGATGATGATGTGGAAAGCTTATGAAGGATATGATATAATATAATACACATTGTGGCTAGGATATGGCCAAAAGGCATATTTGAGGTACGATCAATAGGTTTTTGATAATATATAGTCCAATAGCTTAACATATGAGATGCTTGCTAAAGATATGTGTATAACTTAGATATGAAAGGGTGGGTAAAATGAGTTATGACCATATTGAGATGTATTGTTCTACTAAGTACATGTTTATATATGTAATCAAGAGTTTAAAGTTACTATCTAGGTAAACTTTATGATCATGTGCAATTGAAATATAATTATGATTAGCAAGTATAGAGTTGGAAATGAAGTAATTATAAATGTAGTAATGGTCGATACATGAACATGTATGATGATGACGTGTGGTTGAAGTGCATGAGTTACGTGAGAATGAGATGAAATGCAAATTTTCTTGTATATAGCTTGGAAATAAAGTGTTTTAACAAAAAGTTTGTGTTGTTTTGTAAGATGACTTGTATGCCTTTGAGCTTGAGAAATGCAATAACATGATATGGTATTCAGGGCCGAATCACCTAGTTGAAACAAAGTGAGCAATTGATCCACTAATGGTTCCACTTTTTGTGAGATAGCAATGGTAAGATAGGCATCTTATAAGTTTTTAGTTGAATGCTTTGAGATGATTAGCTATATATATGACATTATTAGTAAAGTGAAAATAAGTATTATAAGGCTTTTATTTCTTTTAAGGTCATTTGTTGATTAAGTCACAAAAAAAATTTAATTAAGCTACTCTTAAAAATGTGAAACTAAATGTAAAAAGGTGATTGCCTATATATATAGACAACCTAGTGTAAATTTATTGTAGTTTAGTATTGATGAGAGCGGTTAGTGTTTGGAGTCACCACCTAGCTCTATACTAGGACCACTGATCATTTGCCCAGAAAGGGTTCGAAATCATATCTTATTTATGTCCCAATAAAATGCCTTCCTTTATATTCTAACATTTATCAATCCTGTATCATATAAGCAAGCATTATAATTAAAGCATTCATGTCCCCTTTTCACTTAGAGAAATAAGTTGTAGTATCAAAAAATATGATAAGCATAAGTATATGTTGACATTTAGAAATTAGGTCATTTATTAGTTGAAGTTTGACTTGATAATTACCTGTAGTTCCATATAAAATAATGGTAATTGCCCAACTCCCATCTTTAGGAGATTGGCCTTTGTTAAAATACATTTTCCTTGTGACTTTTATTAAGGAAAACTCAAAACCATTTTATTATAAAAACACTGATTAATTATGTAGAAAACCATTTAATGTGAGTTTTAGGCATTTGACATGTAAAACAAGTTATTAAACTACATATTACAAGCCCAAAAGTAAGCAAAAGAAGTAAAAAGTACAAAACTAAATGAAATAATACAAGATATGTAATTGGTCGCACTTGTACATCATTAAGTCCGTATGGACTCAATATGGCTCCAGTATATGTCCGTGCAAACTACTGCACATAAAGATGGCTATGTTTATTTAGACTTTCTATTCAGCCAGAATAGTCACTTGCAAACAACTCAAGGGATAGGTAAGAAATAGCAAATAATGGTTCGTGAGGACCTAAATGGAGGATATATATGCAATAATTTATTTGGCATGAATATAAATGGACCATGATGTGTACTTAAACGAATAATCTCTAGGGAAAACTATAGATTTATTAATCATGGAGTGCATATAAACATATACATAAATTTACAAATAGATGTCTATATAGACTACGGTCGTCATGAGGGGGAGTTTGTGTGGATTGCAAAACATAGCAAACACAGCTAAAGCATAATCATTCATATGGACTATGTTCCTTGTGAAAGAGAGTCCATGTGAACTATATAACAAAACTAATGTACACAAAACATGATCATCTGTACAAACTATGTAACTTGTGAAAGGGAGGAAAGGGAGTCTATATAGACTACACAATAATTCCGGCATACCAATGATATTCACATTAAAGAGTCTAATAATCACATGATATAACAACATTTAAATATGTCAATATGGCGCATACAATACATAATATGCAAGAGTCAAGCAAAGCAATATTATGCCATGGTCTGTGTGAACGTTGAGTCATATGCATATCAATATATATAGTCCATGTGGATGTAAACATGCCTCAAGATAGGTCTGTGTAATTGGGACTAAAATAATAGAATAATCACAACATGCCAGTTGTCAATTATACATAATAAAACAGTTTAAAAGAATGACATACTCCTATGATTAATGTGTAGATTACATCAAATCACCTCACTTATGACTAATCAAGGGAGATAATAGGTCATAAGAATAGTA
The DNA here is from genome assembly GCA_948208565.1 of Hura crepitans. Taxonomy (NCBI): domain Eukaryota; kingdom Viridiplantae; phylum Streptophyta; class Magnoliopsida; order Malpighiales; family Euphorbiaceae; genus Hura; species Hura crepitans. The sequence continues at coordinate 6,292 of CANXYI011841517.1, forward strand.
TGAATGTATATTATGTGTATAGTAGGAGGCCTTGGATCTTACTATAGGAAGAAGCTTTATAACACCCTTATACCCAACCATTAACTCGACTCAGGTCTAGGATGCTACATATCTGTTTCAATTATCTTATCTGTTTGAGTCATTAGCATACTCTATTGATCCACTTAATATAACCATTTCACCAAAATATTTATGTGTATCTATTAAAACCTCACATTATATGTGACATACATACATTATTTACAATTAATAGATGTCTAGTAAAACATCAATGTTATTAAAATTAGTATTTAATAATTAATTATTACAACTGCCACCTACAAATTTAACTTGAAATTAAAACAATCTAAAGCTATTGTCTATTTATACTTATCAGTAATAAAGTCAGTAACACTGATGCACTAAACATACACACTTAATTCAAACCACCCTTATATAGATCAAAATGCAAGTACACTTTTAGCATGTGAATGATGTTTATGGTGGACTCTCTTTACCTGTGCTTTTAATTATTCTACATTAGCTAATATTGGGACTTGATCTGATACATCCACCACTTTAACTCATTACTACATATCAACATGAAAGTTAATATGCTAAGCATAATCACTTAGTGGTGTATTCTAATAGTATGGAACTTATATTCCTCATGTCTTTGAATGATACATTCTTAATTCTTATATTAGTCTTTATCTATTCCTCTATCTTCCATATGTATATCCATAAGTATATATAAGAATTAATTAAAGGGTTAACTTTATTCTTATGAGTGTTCCTTTCTTTTATTCTCCTAACCATCATGAATGATTATTAGATATATGGTAGCTTTAGTTTAACTTTTACTATATTCCTCTGCCCTTTTATCATGTTTAATGTTCATGAGTATTTATGTTTCAGGTCTTTTACTTTGTCTTAAAATATCCTTTGTATGCAAATTTTTGATTTTTATTGCCTCTCATGCTACATTTAAAATTGGATAGGATATGATACTTAACATACTTTCCACGTAGTATAGTTTTTATGAATATTTCCTTAATATATTTGCATGTGTGTGTTTACAATCTTCTTTTGTGTCTACCTAAAACTTCTATCTTTCCTTCCATGTTTTGCCCTTATATTGACTAAATTTCTCTTGTACTCATTCATCCACTCTTTTAGTGTTCTGATATTTAATTACTCAATTTTATCTTTAATTTGTATCCAATGAGTCCATGTCACCTATGCCATTCTTAAGTACATAGCATTCATAGTACTTTATGACTATGATATTAATCATGTTGTTTATCCTTTATAAATCATTTCAGTATTTTCTTTTTATAACATCCAATTCTAATACTATAAAGCCACTTCTTATATATTAATCATTTTTAACCTCATTATTTCTTTACTTAGCCTATATTTGATAGACAAATTCTCAACACTAGAAATTGAGATCTAACTTATGCAGTGGCTCACATTTTGGATCTCGGTAGGTACACCTACCCATTTCCACTAGATAGCAGGGATTAGTTCACAAGAACCTCCTAAATCAAAGTGGCAGGGAACAACCCTGGTGGACCTTCCAATAGTAGAGATATTAGGGATCAGCTTTGAGGGACCTCTCAAATCCCAAATACCAATCATACTCAGGTGGATAATAGGGATTAACCTTATGGGACCTCCTAAATCCACTAAAATATGGGTAAGCAAGGATCAGTCCGTTTGGGCCTCTCAATAACCAGGTGTGCAGGGCTCTCTACAACAACCTTAGCAGTTGCACCCGCCATACTAACACATAGCCAATAGTCCATAGGGACCAAAACCCCTAGTAGCTATTAACTCCCTAGTTAATCGGTCAACCTACTTGGTAGGTTGTCTAACTTATATAGGCAATTTCATAGTTCTTATTTCATTTTGCTATTTATTAATTTCCGTGCAATTTTGACATCATAAGAAATTGATCATATTCATAATAAGCATCGGCTTCATATTTCATTCACATGAGCAAATAAATATAAATTTCTTATCATTGTTGCATACTTTTTCTCTCAATCCTTCTTAAACATATTGATGCTCTAGTTCTGCTTGTAACAATATTATTCATCACTTGCATCCTCATTATATCTTGCTACTTACATTCCATGAGTTAGAGTTTCTTTATTCACTTAATTACCTATAAGTATTTTAAATTAATTTCCTTAAATTACCCTGTTGCAATATATCGTTACCTTTTCCTTAAGTATATAATATCTACTTACTTTCTATTATTTTATATACAAATCCTTAATATATTTCTAATGTCCTTAATTCTTTCTTGTTTTTTTAAATAAAATATTCTTTAGTTCTTATTGATTAATTCCATAAATTTTATTTTGACTCAATTTCTTTAATTTTTATTATTACCTCTTTATCGGTACTATTATGATTCCATCAATTCCTTATTGATTTATACCTATGCATGTATTTCCTATTTGCCTTTATTTCCATATTCTTAATTTAATTCAATTTATTTAGTTACAATTTCTTAGTCATGCATTTTTTTTTACCTTTTAAGACTTTCTTAGATATTTAATCACTTAATTTAGAATCCTTGTTTCATTAATTATGTGTCTATTTAATTACCCTCCTTGTTGTACTTAGTTAATTAATTCATAAATTTCTCTTTTTACTGATATAATGGTTATAAAATTCCAAGACATACATGTATCCCATATGTTTTCCTTTATTTTCTAGGTTTAAATCATAATAATACATTTCTTCTTTTTATTCCTCATATTTAATTTCTTTTACTTTGTTGTATTTTTATGCTTGATAAATTACATATGTTTTGATATAATGGTTATAAAATTCCAAGACATACATACCTCATTTGCTTAAATCCATCAATCCACCATTTCCTCCTACTTAACTCAATCTCAGCATCATCCTTCCTCCATTTCCATTAACTCCATAAATGAATTTCCTTATGAAAAATCCATTAAAAGTAACATTAATCACATAATTTCATTATATACTTATAAACTATCACCTAATTACCTTAATTAAATCACTTAATCTACCTGGGTTGAGAACCACTTACCACCATGAGAATGACCCTAAACCCTTGCCTAACACCTCTTGTCTTCCTTTAATTCCTTGCTCCTTCCATGGATTTTTAAGGTAGCTAGCATAATAAGGTGGATAGAATAATCATTTAGTTGTAATATTTAGTGATTATTTGGTATAATGAGATGAAAAAAAATGGGGAAGGGAATTCATGATGGAAATTTCAGCCATAAGAGGTTTTGAGGGAGTGTTGGCTATAACTAAATGAATAAAATATTAATATTTGGGTATTTATACGTGAGATAGATGGCTAAGATTAAAAGTAGCATTTTATAATTGGATGGTTGGGATTTTTCCACATTTGATTAGTTTAAAAATATCATTTGCTCCCTTACACCTCATCTCCCCACTTAATTCCACTTGGATGGAGAAGATTAATCCTGCTACTATTTAATCCCATGGCTAGAATTTCTCTCTACACCATTATTTCCACCATTTTCCTTAAATATACACATTTAATGGAATTTATTTCATTAATTTTTTTCTCATAGTTCCCATCTTCAAAAAATTCCAACATTATGATTTTGGGTTCCTTATAATTTTTAACCATCAAGATGTGCCATTTTTTTCGAGCATCTTTCTGAATTTTTCCATTCAGCTCTGAGTAATTTACCATCTATCATAGACCGTAAATTCAGATTTTATTTTTGACTTTTAACCTCCTATATGACCTCAAATGCTTCTTAAATTTCACCATAATAAATCTTATAATAAATACAACTTTTTGGTTGGATTAGCTCTATTTGGCTCGGGGACGCTATTCATGGCTTGAGTGGCACTATTCACTAGGGCCTGCTTTTGAACTTCATTTTTCTCATATTTTCTCATCATTGCATTTGCCATATGTCACTTCCTTATAACTCCTATGTGTCTCTCTCCTCTTTTGAAAATAAATAATGAATTTCCCATTTTACACCTAGACTTTCCATAAAATTATAATTTTACCCTTCAGTCATTTTTCACTTTGTAGTTCACACCAATCGACTCTACATGATCCATACATCCATTTTATTCCCCAATTTTTCTTCTAATTTATTTCTAACTTTTATGGAAAATTGAACTAAAAGTTGGGGCTTGAAAAGCTCTTTAAGCAATAACATAAGTTTGTAGGGTTTTAGAAAGAATGGAATTTTTTTAGTGTAGGCTGAAGTCTAGTAATGTGAATCCTATGTTAGAGTCCTCTCCTAGACTCTTAAAATAATCAGGGTTTTGGCTCTTTAAATTGCCTCCCATTTCTCATTCTCAAGAGGGGTATTTATAGGTCTAGGGGATGGTTCTCTCATCCAGAAGTGGTAGAATCCTTCTAGGATTAGGAAAAAGAGTTTGAATAGGAAACTCCTACTTTTAGAAGCTTTTTGTTGCAAGTCTATATGGACTTGGGTTACTTAGTCCATGCGGACCTAGGTCATGGGTTATCCCGTCAGTCAATGGGCTTTGGGCCAAGTCTTGGGCTATGTTTGTGTTAGTTAGTGCAGATGTGGGCTTAGGTTTGTCTGGGTAGACCATGGGCCTTGAGCTAGGTGAAATCTAGGTGGATTGGTACGAATGTTATGGCATCATGTTTGAGTGGACCAATGCAATGTTAGCTCATATGAACTAGGTTCCCAAGTGGTTTTCATTATTGCTTTGAGCCTATCTCTGGTTATCATCAGAGGCTAAAAGGGTAGGGTAACTACACCTAGATTGGATAGCTTAACTATTCAACTAGGGAAGGTTAACAGTTGCATTGGGCACTTCGGTATTAAATGTAAGAATGTGATGGCCTATATATGTAGACAACTTAGCTTGGATAGGTTAAACATTTAACTAGGGAAGATTAATAGCTATGTCGGGCACTTCGGTGCTATTGACCTACAGGTTAATGTGTCGAGAACTTTAGTGCTACTGGCCCACGAGTTAATTTATTGAGGCTGATGGGCCACTATTTTTGCCTTAGGGCTAAGATTTAAGATAAGACATTTGGGTCATCGTTTGAGACTTTTGTTGTTACTGTATGAGACTTTTGTGGTCACTAATTCCTGATATCTAGTTTTAGGTCTATGTTTCTTACATATGGGAAAATTAAAAAATTAATTTAACTAAGATAAAGAATGATTAATGGATAGCTTTATGAAAGGAAATTAAGCAATATGAATTATGTGTATGTATTTATGGCTATGGATCTAATTAATGAGTCTAATTCCTTGTTATGTATAATATGCCATGTTATCTTTTAATATTATGTGTAAGATTTCAAGTTATGAATATGAATGTTAACACACATCTTTAGATTGTACATTTAAATCATTTTTGGGTTATGAATGTTATGTATGTACTAACCTAAATCATTAAAAGGACATGTACATATATGTTTATAATATTGTTAATTATTATACATATTATTTCATTGTGCTATAGAAGATATCCTTGTGTTGTTAAACATCATGAGTGTATAATGCATGTGGTTTTGTGTTTATTAAATTATTAGATACACCACTAAGCTCCATGCTTAGTACATCATATTTAATTGCAATGCATAGATTATGAGGTTATAAATCAAAAGCAGAAGATACAAGGTTCAACACAATGGAAGGATTAGAGGAGACTTTTATATAGGGTTACTTTATTGTACTAAAGTATTAAGATTTTTTTATGTATAGACTTATAGCTTATAATGTATGTCATATAAGGACTAAAGAACTATTGGGTGAATATGCTAGTTTTGTATTTGTTTGAGTTTAGTTCTATAATGCTAATGGATTGGTTTGTATCTTAATGATGGACACTTTAAAAGAGAGATTTATGTAGGGATGGTAGCTCATAAATTTATAATGTTATCTATGAATTGTAATATGATGTTGTAAACCTAACTATGATTATTGTGGATGGATGGTAGATTATAAATTTATGGTTGACTTTAAGTGATTGATGATTTGTCATTAGTTAAAACTTTGGACATGATTGTTATGCATGTGTTATATGTTTGAATGAACGACTGGAGTTATAAGCTGATCAGGAGGATTAGAGTGTTAAGGATTTTATGGTTTTGAATATAAAAGTGTTTTCTATAGGTTTTTAAATTTAGACTAGTGTTCATTACCGAATTTTCAACATGAGGATCTTGAACCCTAAAATTTGTTAACAAGGATTTTTTTTAGTCTTTAAAGAAAAAAGTTTTTAGTAAACTAGATTTAAGAAAGTCATATTATAGTTGGGTGATACTCTTGCTCTGGTTTAAAAATCAAATTAGGTAAGAGGTGCCACATTTGGTGGTATAAGAGCCTCATTTAGGTGTTCCTAGGCATGTGAGGAATGAAGAAGGATTGTATAAATGCTAGAGGTTGAATATTATACACAATAAAAGAGACAACTAATAAGCTATTATATGTGAACTGATAGCTTAATGATAAGATAAGAATACCAAACCTTGAAGAGAAGTAGAGGTAAAAGTTATATAAAGTACAACCCAATTGGATTTTGGTTATAACAAAAGATTGATTGGTATAAGGAAGGTTTTTATCTATAAGAAGTATAGTTCTAGTGAGGTGATACCATTATAGAGGGGTATAATAATAGGGAGGGGGAGATAAGTGACTACACTTGTAGCACTAAAAAGATTGTAAGAGTCTAATTCTCATAGTATACCTAGTGATATTTCCATGATATTAAGGGCTCGATTTATTAAAACACATTACATGGGGATTGGGTTCTGTGTTGTATCATTTAAACATCATTATGAAAATATGCATAAACATATTACCTTATTATCATCATCATACATATAGAAATTTTCATAACCATAATCATATCATATACATTTACATATTGCCATAATTGAATGGGAAATTTAACGGGACACGTCTATATGAGTTGAGGACAAAAGAGAAGAAAGATAGTTGAGATGAAAGCTATAATGGTTGAGATTAGTAAGAATGAGGAGAAGAGTTAGACTCCGATATACAGGTGGAACTATTTATATAATGGTAATCATGAAAAAGAGTTGTTATGAGGATCATGAGTGTATGATAGGTTGCTAAGTACCAGAGGATTCTAGTGAGATAACCAAACTATGGTGGTTTCATTATGTATGATATGCTCAAATAATAACAATAGGCTTAGTATAATAAAGGAGGCCAAGGAAGGTTTTAAAAAGGAAGTTAAGAGTTAGTGATAATCTCAAAGAATGTTATTGGTTGATGTAAAGCATGAAAGAACCTTAGGAATTTTGAGGATGAAATTCTCTTAAGAGGGGAAGAAATGTAACATTCTAAAAATCTCAAGAATTTAAGAACAATATATCGTAAGATTTAAATAGTGATCTTGAGATTTGGGTTACAAGAAATGGAAAGTAAAAAAAAGATTAATTATAAAGAGGTCACAAGTGAAATTTGATTAGGAAATAAGGTCATTAAGTAAGTTAAAAATGAAAAATGAGGATGCACAATAGACTATGAAATTCAAAAACCTAAATAAAAAACCTAATATTTTTGCTTGGAATTATTCAAGGATTTTAAGAGTTGATACTTAAAATTTATAAAGGGAATTTAGACAAGAAATCTAGACTTTTTTTGGGGACCAATAAAATATTATAAAAATTCCAAGTATGGAAACCAAAAGAGAGACAAAGGATATTATTATTATAATTCTATAAATGAGGACTAAATGGCATTTTAAGAAAGATATTTATCCTCAAGATAGGGATAACCACATAAGAATTTAGAGGAAACAAGTAAAAGAAAAAGAAGGAAGTAAGAAAGTTTGAGAGAGATTAGGAAAAGTAGAAAATAAATAGAGAGAAGGATTACATGGTAGTTGAGAGGGAGAAGGTTACTGCAGCCAGTGGTGATGGTGAAAGTGAGTGGCATTTCCAATCTCAAGAGTTTAACAGTGGCAAGAGAAGTGGGATGATAGCGAGCACTTGCTATTGTAAGTAGTGAAAAAAATAACCAAAAATAGAAAATGAAAGAAAAAAAAGATAAAAAGGAAAGAGGAAGAGAAGAAGTTGAGAGTGAGAAAGAAGAGGAAAGAAAGCAAATAAAAAAATATTTCTTTCTTGCATTAGGTTGGTAGCAGAAAAGTAAAGACGAAGCTTAAAAGAGACTGAGAGATAAAAAGAGATATGTAAGAGTGTAAGCCAAAGAATTAAACCATGAATTCCTGATTTCTCAATGAATTCAGGAAAACACAATAAAAAAAGAGGATGAAGGCATCACGGGAATAGGAATTGCTATCAAGTTTGCAATGATGGGTTTATACTTAAGGGATTTACAAATTTGTTATTCCCACCCACTAGATTAAGAAATGGAAGAGAGAAAAAGGTGAGAAGGATAACAGATTGAGGGATTCTACCACTTTTGGTTACCATTGCATAATATTGGTATATTATAAGGTACCTAAGTGATAGGAGCATCGAATTCAAGTCTGCTAGTGTCATTTTTCATAACAGCAAATGTCTCTATTAGAAAAGGGTTACAATAGTGATGTGCATTTATTGAAGTTTGTGTATGCAATATTTTTGCGAGGTTATAGATTCTCTCAGAGCGAAAAATTTAAAATACAAAATTCTTTATCTTTATACAAGGTGCATAATGGAATTCATAAGGGATAAAATGAATAAAATGCTAAGATAGAATTGGAGGAAAGAATAAGGGGCTAAATTGTAACATAGCCATAGCCATGAATGATTGCATAATGTAGAATTTAGGTAAGTAATAAAATATTGTTCTATTTTTTTCTAGTTCTTATGGATTTAGTCTACATGTTACCTAAAATAGAGTATATGCTCAATACTTAAGGTGATTATGGACTATTTATGTAAAGGGTTTATTGTATCTATATGGTTAGGTTGATAGGGAAAGATTAGAATTTTCATAGCAATGTCATTTTTCAAACACATGTTCAATAGGAGTTCAAGTGTTATAGTGTTTGAACTATGATTCTCAACATGTTAGAAGGGCTGTAATAGGTAGGTATCAGCATTGGTGTATATTACTACAGAAAAACATATAAGTATTTTAATAAGGGATTGTGACTAAGTTAGAAAAGGAAAGCAAAAAAGGAATCTAGTAGCTAAATGATTCAAGAGGTGTTTTAGTAGCTAGGTACATGTATTCAATAATATATATGTTGAATGTGTGATTTCTATGAACTCAAGTGTGTATGTAATATCTTATTTTGCTTTTGTGTTGTGCAAAGTGATATATAAGTTAAAAATTAATGACTTAGTGGTGATAACTCGATGTTCAAGTTATGGTTAGGGTAGAGATAGAGACAAAATTTATTTAGTTTGTATATGCCTTTAAGCTAATCAAATGGTATAAGTATATGGGTGCAAGTGAGATATAGCTTAACATGGGTATGGGCATGTATATGGTAATGCGAAATTAAGAGTGTGTGTGTGTGT
>CANXYI011841747.1:0-11393 GCA_948208565.1 Hura crepitans
TAGTTAGAAAATCTTTAGACCAACTAATAACAATAGTACCATGCTGTACAATCACATACATGTGCATGCTCATCCTTCATAATCATTCACTCTTAAGCCACACAAGCTTAAATGCCCTCTATGAAAAATTAACCTTTCAATCAAGCCTTGGCCTTAACATTGTTCACTTACTTCTCAACACCTTCCCTAGCCTTTCCATCGCCATAACTGGACCTCTTTTTTCAAGAGACTTCTTATTCTTATTACCTTAACCTAGCCTACAACTTCACAACTTCACGCTTTTCTCAAACCCAACCTTTTTCCTATGATAAGTCTGAGAGAAAAATGATCCTAATAACAAAACATATACTAACTCATGCATTTAGAAACATTGTCACACATACATCACAAATAATAGGTTTACTCACCTACAATCATACATTCGTTTTAGGAAAAAGTACCCATTCTACCTGTTCATACATTTGCTTTCGTTCATACATCTATCATGAAAGAACATTCATCCTAAGAAAAGATGTATTCATTGTTCAAAACATATCTACCTTCACCATTCATCATACATTTGTATTTATCACTCATTAATCATAAGAGTCGATTCATGTATTCAAAAGTCATAGTCATGTCTTACATGCATTCACCATTCATTTAAATGCTTCTATCATTTAGAAGAGAGTAAGCAAAAACACATGCATCACTACATTTATCAGAAATGCATTATTCCTTCATCTAAAAAAGATTAAGAGCTAACATGCATCACTACATTCATTAGAAATGCATTATTCACCACTCAATCAAAAACATACCTTGCTACATTCCTTTATCCAGAAAAGATTAGGAACCAATTTGCACGTAGTCAATAAACACACATCTACCCAATTGTATTGAATCGCTCTATCACTGCATTTATCCACATGAATCACCTTATCTATTATACATGCCTCTCTCGCATGAGAACATGCAATCATTATTGATAATTTGTCTATGCTTTCCTATGTATGAAAAGTGTGCATCATTTATCTACATATTTTCCTATTCATGAAAAACATGCATTATTTATCTACAGGTTCTCCTCTACATGAAAACATGCATCATTGATCTTTATGTCCCTTTACATGAAAACATGCATCATTTTCCTCTTACATGGAAACATATATTCATCATTGATTATTGATTTTCCTATGCATGAAAAACATACATCATTTATCCACATGTTTTCCTATGCATGAAAAGAATGCATCATTTATCCATATATTTTTCCTATGCATGAAAAACATGCATCATTTATCTATAAGTTTTCCTCTGCATAAAAACATGCATCATTAATCTTTGTGTTCCTTTGTATGAAAACATGCATCATTTTCCTCTGCATGAAAAACATGCATCATTTAGCTATATGTTTTCTCTATACATGAAAACATGCATCTTTGCATAAAAACATACATCCTAATTCATGCATCTTTCATTTATCTTCACATTTCCTTTGCATGAAAACATGCATCATTTATTTCATCATTTATCTTCACATGAAAACATGCACTAGCCATCACCCCTCATCAATACCTTTATACATGAAGACACATCATTTATATACATGCAACATGCATCAATACATCTTTCTCTAAATCATCAATAAATTCTTTATGCATGAAAAACATGCACATCCATTATCGATATAAAAAGACATGCATTACTTTAAACTACCAACATATTTTCCTATGTAAGAACATGCATCTTCCACTCACATTAACCATATACAAAACAAGCGACAAAATCACAAGCTATTGAATAGTTTAAATGCCAAGCCATCAAATGGTGCGAATGACCAAGCCGTCAAATGGTACTAATGACAAGCCAACGAATGGTGCTAATGACAAGCCATCGAATGATGTGAATGCTAATCCATCGAATGGTATGAATGCCAAGCCACTAAATGGTGTGAATGCCAAGCCACAAAATGGTGTGAATGCCAAGCCATCGAATGGTGCAAACACTAAGCCACTGAATGGTGCAAATACCAAGACATGAAAACATGCAACAAGTTTGATCGTGAAGGTGCAAGATACCAACATGTATCATGCATACATGATAGCAATAGTTGGATTATGAAAAGACAAAAACAGCAAAACTTCAAGTACGTTACTATATCTTAAGTACTTTGATATGCACTGTTGCTCTAGCATTTCACAACACACACCAAAGTGGGGGCAATTATAGATGCCCGAAGTTTGGCCTATGATAATAACCCAAGACAGGATCAAGCAACAAGGTAAGCAACTTGGAAACCAAGTCCGCATGGACTAACATGACACACATCCACTCGGACTTGATGTTATAAAGTTCGCACCTTAGCTATACTAGACCAGTTGAGCCTAAAACCCAAGATCTGTATGGACAAAACAAAGCCATGTCTACATGGACTAAAATATAACCTTGCCCAAAGCCTATGGACTAGCAAGAAAACCCATAACTAGGTCCACATGATCTAAGTCATACAAGTTTGCACGGACTTGCCAATGAAACTTTTTAGAAGCATGGGATCTCTATCCAGACGATGAATCCTAAAAAGACTCTACCACCTTTGGATGGGATATCCTAACTCCAGAACCTATAAATACCCCTCCTAGGGTATGAGGAAAAAAAAGGAGTAAGGAGCTTAGAAGGGAAGCAATTTTGAGAGCCAAAAACCCTTGTCCATGAGTCCAAGAGAGGACTCTGACTAAGAATCGCTCTACTAGCCCTATTAGCCCACATTCAAAATAATTTCTTCTAAACTCCTACACTTTGCATTGTTGCTTAAAGTCCACTTACAAAGGTAAGATCTGAGGCCTCTCACTATACATATTGATGCTATTTTCATAGACCCATGATCTCCAAGGATTGATCTCAAGTGAGGCAATTCTATGTAATCCCTACTTTGATTATAGGAGTAGGTCATCATTTTAAGTTCTTTCATACTGTGTAATTGGCTATTTTCATGTTATAACTATTCTATAATTTTTATCCTAATTGCATGGACCTATCTATATAGCATTATGAAGTCTGCATGGACTTACTTTATTGATAAGTGTATGATATGTCATCCACATAGACTTATGTTTGATAATAGTATCTTATTCTTTTATATCATATTTTCATGTATTCAGTTTACTACATTGATATGCTCATATGATATTACCTCATATAGTTATCCTATTCTCTTATGCACATATTGTTGACTTACTTAAACTATTATATATCTGTACGGACTCTCTCTCATAAGGAGCGCAGTTTGTATGGATGATCTTGTTTTACTTTATTTGTTTTCATCTTAAAGTCCACATGGACTCCTTCTCATAAGGAACATTGTCCGTACGGATGTATTTATGTTGAGCATGTTTACTCAATTTTATAATCCGCATGGATTCCCTCTTACGAGGAAAGTAGTCCACATGGACATTTACTTTGATTTTCAGTTTTCACATGTATTTATATTTCTTGTCCTCTTTTTCTATCCCTATGAACTCTATTTAGTATTGTTAACATTTTTCTTTGAGTTGTATACAAGTAATCCTTCTTATTGGAGTGGAGGTTCGGACAGACATAATAACCATTATAAGCCGTAGTTAGCACAGACACATGCTAGAGCTTCATAGAGTCCGTGCAGACTTGACGATGTATAGATGGGACCAATTAAGTTCTTTGTTCTATTTCCTTTAATTTTGTATCGTTTTAATTCTCTTGTTTATTTTGGGATGTAATAGGTAGTAAATAACTTATTTTACACACTAAAGCCTAAATCTCCCATTAAAATGGTTTTCTAATTAAGTAATTGGTGTTTTCATAATAAAATGGATTTGAGTTTTCTCGAATCAAAAGTCATATTAAAAATGTATTTTAATAAAGACCAATCTCCTAGAGATGGGAGTTGGGCAATTACCGCCAATTCTTATGGAATTATGGGTAATTGTCAGGTTAAATAACAACTAATTTATAACTTGCTTTCTGGATGTACGACATACTTGTCATATTCTTTAAATACTGCAATTTACTTCTTATACATGAAAAGGTGACATAGCTGCTTTAAATATAATGCACGCTTAATTGATACGGGATTGATAAACATTACAATATATAAAGAAGGCATATTATTAGGGCATAAATAAGATATGAATTTTGAATCTTTCTGGTATAAAAGATCAAAGGTCTTGGTGTAGAGGACATGTGGTAACTCCCAAACACTAAACCACTCTCGTCCCCGATAAAAATACAATAATTTTCTCTACAAATGCACTTTGTTTCTCATAAGTCATAACACGTATGTCACAAAATCCTAAATAAATCAAGAACACATACTCACACATCAAGCCTCCATTTAGTTCAACTCACTTATCTTATAGGTCTTTAATCCATGCCATTAGTGTTAAGTTTCATGAAAATACCAAAGCTCAAATTTAAAAAGCTAAAAAGGACTTAAAAACTCACCATAGGTTGTCTAGAGAGGGCCCGCAACTATGTGCCCTAAAGAGACACGGCCACGAGGCCCCTCAAAAAGGCCTCACAACTTAAAGATCTTGGCAGACTAATGGGCATGAGACCCAGTGGGTCACAGCCATGAGGCTTGGAAAAAACAGCATGTTCAACATGATTTCAAGCAATTTTAGTAACAAAATTAATGCCAAAACCACACCCAAGGATCACAAATTGCCTTTTAAACAATTTTAATCCATAATACACTAATTCTAACACATATAAACACATTTTGCACAAATAATTACACATCAATAACATTAAATTTCACCAATTTAAGCATAAAAGCAACAAAAACCTAATATTCAAAATTGAAGTAGAAATTCAAGGAAAAACTTGAAATTAATTATGCACATAATGAATTTAAGACCACAAATTTGTTCTATTCGAGTTACTCTTCCAAAATAGCCTTCCCCTTTGCATTTCTCTTCTTTGCTTCCACTTCTCCCTCTTCATCTTCCCACAAAGAAGGAAGAAAAACAACACAAAGATGCACACAAATACATATAAAAGTGGCAAGAACTCAAATGCATAATGAATTGAAGAGTTTTTATTAGATTACCTTGAACAACTTGATGGAATTGACTTATTTTAACTTGAAAATAGTGAACAGTTGAAAAATATTGGTTTTCTTTTTATTTTCTATTAGTTACATTCAAAAAATAGTTATTTATATCCTTATGAACCAATGGCTTAAATCTATCCACGGTCCATATAGTCTTGTAAACTTTTTCTCATACTGTCCTTATAAAAATCACTTTTTTACCATTAAATCCTCAAAACTGAAAAATTCAAATTTTAATTATTTTTGCAAAAGCATTTAATTAATTACTTTTTTTAAAATCCCTTAAATCATTTTTACTACTTCACATGCATGCATACACACAAATTATGCAATTATTCTACTAGGCCATATGTGTGGTTACACATATAATGAAGATTATGATAAGGTTTTTAATAAGCTTCACAAGGTTTAGTATCATTATCATAATACAATTAAATAATGCTTACATTCCAGTAGGTTATACATAGCCAAAACTCACTTTCTAACTCATTAAACACTAACCCTCTTATTAGTCATTGAGCTTTAACTTAAATATTATAAACTCTAAATCTTATAATTTCATACCCATTATTATGTCATAAATTCCTTAAATGAGTGCTAACACATTGGTCATATGATATTAATATAGTGAGCAACCAAAGCCCTAGAAAACCATATGTCAATATAGCTTAAGATAATATTTTCCCTCACTAGAGGGGCTTACAGCTTTGTGCCCTTAAGCCTCATGGCCTTGAGGACTCCCTATGGCCTACTCCTATTCATTTTCTCTAGTGAGCCTCATAGTCGTGTAATCTAAAGACTCACAGCTGTCAACCCTTCGAATAGTAGCGAAACTCACAATTTTTCTTAGAAAATCCTTAAATTTTCTCATCCAAATTCAGTACAAATCATACCAATTCATCTAAAATCAATTACATAATGTTTCTACTCCAAATTGCTATCAAATAATACTCAAATTACACTCTAATTCAATTATTAATCATACCAAATCATCAAATTTTAGAATTCATTCAAAAACCTAGAAATAGCCAATTTTCAACATAAAACTAAAACGAAAATCCAAGAATTTCATTATGTACATACTACTTACAGGTAGAAAATAGGTTGATGATGATTCTGATCCTGTAGAATGAATTTTCACTTTGATTATCGCCTTAACCCCTTTTTCTTCCTTTATCAACATAACTCAAGCAAAAATATAAAATAAACTCAACTAAACAGCAAAATATCACAAAGAAAAGCTTAAATGACGATTTGGATCACTTTACCTTAGAACTTCATAAATTTCCATGCCTCTATGGAGTCTCTGTAACTTTTCTCAAAGCCAGAAGAATGTCATTCTATTTTTCTATCTAACTGTAGGTAGATTTTTAGGTATTTATACCCTTAGGTTGGACGGCTTAGATTGATCCCTTGAATTCCATCCAACGGTCCACATGGCTTCATAATCAAATATCACTTTCAATCCTTCTTAAAATTATTTTTTATCCCAAAATCACCATATGCTGCGCCAAAAATTCCGACTCAATTACTTAATAAGAAGAATATTTTCTTTTAATCTAATATATTTTTATATCCATATTTTATGGGGCGTTACAAGTACCTTTTCCTAATTAAATATGATTAGTGTGATCATATGATTGTCTCCTTATAAAAAATAAGGTACATCTCTAATGCTCTTAAAAACTAAATATGATCAATGTGATAATATATATGATTGTCTCCTTAAGTGATGAAAAATAAACGTGATAACATTATTTATACTTGATCTAGATATAAATGATTTCAATACTATGGGTGACATTTGATGACAAATTGAGAATTATGTCCACTCAAAAAATATATTCCCATTCAGAATAGAATTCATGCTCTTATCCGAGATATAATTCATATTAAACATTATTATTCAAGAGTTCCTTTTATACTCAAACAAGAATTATTAAAAGTTTATAAATATGTGAGGTAACTTTATATTTTAAATATCTCAATCTCATGAGATAAGTTATATTCTCTCTATATTAATTTTATTATTTGATATTACTCTCAGTATATTTTGAAATATCTCTCATATTTACTTATGCATTTAAGATAATCGCTAATAAAATTACTGATAGCTCTTTCTTTTTTATAAATATAAAATCGCAAGAATTTTTCTCCAAGTTATCAGTACTTAATGAGATACCGACTCTTCCTAATTGATTTCATTTTTAACACTGAATTTTTATTTCATTATCTGTTTATTCAGATTTGTTTCTTAAAAGCAAATAATGCTTATACATGAATTTAGGTTTATATTTCTTGTAATTGATACTGAGGATTTTTTTTATATATTTTTATACTTTCATATTTTTTACAAGTAGAATAATTTTGCCAAGGTATTTGATGGAAATAATGTATGAACATATTGCCAATTTCGTCATAAATCAACGGGATTAATAATTAAAAAGCCAAATAAAATAATCGTTGAGAGAACTTATGATTATTTTTTATTGTTTTAATTTCATATAATTTTTCTCAATATATATATATATATATATATTTTGTAGTGGTTATTTTTCCAATTATAATAATGATATGTTGAAATATTTGGATTGTAAGAAATTAAACATATGAAGTACGGAATGCGTTAAATGTACAATATGAATTTAATTTCTTTATGATAGTAAAATAAAAAATTCTTCTTCCTTTTATCTTCTTGATTAAATTAGATTCATTTTTCAATTTATAGAAATTCAACGTAAAAATATGTGCTAATTTCAATTGAGAGTTGGTAACAGATATATAAAAAAAAGGAATGTGAAATAGGAAAAACTAGATGAAATAAACAAATAAATCAAGTGAAATTTGAACAAAATCCTAATAATATATATTAAAATATGATGTATTTGAGTTTTGAAGCAAAATATAAATATTTATGATTTTAAAATTTAACAAATATGAAATTGAAAAATTTAATTGACATAAATAAGTCTTTAGTATGCTTATAATATTTGTTCTTTTTAAAAATGTTTTCCTTTATTTAATTTTTTTAATATTACTCCCTCCGTTCTAAAAAAATATAGTCTCACTTATTTTTCATGCATATTAAGAAAATTTCATTATTATAGTCTGATTAATATATTTTTACTAATAAGGCTTTACTTTAATAAAGAGCACATTAATAATAAATAGGAATATATTAGATATTTAACAATTTAATAATAAAAATTTCAAAAGGGAACATGAGTTATATATTGAAATAAACAAAAAAGGAAAATGATACGATATTCTTAAGACAAAAACATTGTAAAAAAAAGACAATTTAGTGACAAATTTTAGTGATAGAAGTAGATTTGTAGCGACATAAATACCGATGAAATTTTATATATGTAGAGAGAGAGAGGAAAATACCAATGAAAATATTTTTTATAACTAATTGGCAAGAAAATATGGCGCCTAAAGGCAGCAACAGAAGTAGCAAGAGATTTGACGTTGCTAAGAAGAAAATAAATATATAAAAAAAGGAGGGACAAAAAAAATGTCGTAGTTACTTTTTTTTTAAAATAAAGTTTTTTATTTAACAATGATCTACCAACGGATAATAATCCATCATTATTTTTTTAAAGGTTTTACAAGAATTTCTTAAACAACATCATATGTAAATGTGAAAAGTATTAAAAAAAAAAAAGCCTTACAAACAAAATTTTTTGTTGTAATCCATCGTTAAAATATTTAAGAATTTTAATACACAAACATGTTAAAATGAGGCAATTTTTAATTGGGGTTTTCCACTTTTTTCCTTACTTAATAGATTATTAGAATCCCTAAATTCATTTTCAAAAACAAAAACTTTCCCAAAATTGTTTTTCTTTTTGTGCTTTCGTGGTTTGTTCATGGTGGCTGATTGCGATGGTGGTTTTGGTCGTTGTCTATGGTGACATTTTTGGTGGCTATCTTCAATTTTTAATTTCATTGAGGTTTGTTTTTTTAATCCATCTCTTTCCATTAATCCTTGATTTTTCTTAATCCGTCTCTTTGATTTCATTCCCTAATTTTATTGGCTTGATTTTTTTTTTCTTTTCTTCTCCTTTTTTGACTAATCTAATTCAAGTTACATTATTGTTAGTTCTAAGTGAGAAGGGGACAGAATGTAGTGCTTGAATTTGTTTTAAGTGAGAAGGGATGAATGCTGGAATAATAATTAGGTAAATGAAACTGAAATAGTATTACTTAACCTCGATGAAAGAAAACAGAAAATAATAATAGAGAGAACAGGGATTAGAAAGGATTTATTCAATTCCTAATCCATTTTGGAGTCACATGGTGCTATTGGCATTCTAAAAAATATAAACAGTCAGGTGAGTGGAACTTGTTAGCTGCTTTCATTTCAAAATTAAGCTATAACGCTTTTGATTACATGCACAAGGAAAAACTGATGTGTGTATAGATTAAGAAGCATTTTTCCTTATTATTGTAGCTACTGGAGAAGAATTGAGTGTGGATTGCTAAATTTAGGGGTGTTCAAATGTGTATTGAGTGGGTTATAATTAGTAAATGATATAATCCATTTAAAATGTCTAATTAAATAATATAATCTAAAATCACTTGGATTATGAATTTGTATGCCTTAAATTGATTGGTTGGGTTATGATTAGATTATGAATTATATGTTTATTCTTAGTATCTATTAGAAATATTACTTAAAAAGCTATTGACATTATCACATCTATTTACTCTCATCTTTCCAATACTTTTATTCTTTCTCTTTTTTCATCTTCTCAATTTTTTTTAAAAAAGATAATTATAGTCAATTATATATTTATAAATGTAAATTAAATAATTTTTTATTAAAAATAAGAATAAAATATTTTATATAATTGATAATCTTTTTAATATAGTATAGTGATTAATTTAATGTTTCTAACTTTTTAATTTGTCATAATATGTTGAATTTAATATGATTTATATAAAAAATTTTACAAGAAAATACATAGTAGTTAATTTGTAAATAAAAAATTTAAGAAAACTTTTTACATTACGTGGCTTATAATTATTGTCATCATGGTAAAATTTTATATTATTTTGAAAACTAGATTACTTTTTATGAATTGTTAATTTCATGAATGAATTGTTATGTATTATACATTTTGTCTTGTTTTAAATTTTGAAAATCACAGTATTAAATTGGTAATGATTTGTCATTATTTTAAAAAAATTTCATAATTTTTTTGCATTTAAATTATTTATTTTTTATGTTCAATTTTAAAAAGTTTAAAATAGCTTTAATTATTCATAATTGTCCAATAAATAATTTATTAAAAAATTTTATCAATTAATTATAAAGAATCAATTATAATTTAATTAGATAATTAAAAAAATAATTTTTATAATTAATTGCTTAAATTTTAAATATTATTTATAAACATGTTAAAAAGACAAAGACACAAAAATGATGAAAATAATGATGAGACTATTTTAATGATTAATCACATTTTGGAACTTGGATATTAAAAAATGCGAATTGATATTAGATCTGTCAAACGGGTCAAGTCGGACATATTCGAGTCGGGTCAATATCAAGTCGAGTCATCAATTTCATGTCATTCTTGGGTCGAGGTGACTTCGAATTTGAGTCAGGTCGGATTAGATTCTCAGGTCAATTTCATTTTTCACAAAATCAATTTAATTTATTTAATTTCATATTAGTTTTCTTAAATATCAATTTACTTCAACTACTTTTAAATATTAATAACTCATAAAAGTTTTAAAAAATAACTTATTCTTTTAAAAATATTATTTTATTAAATAATTATGAAAATTATTATTACTATTATTATTTTTTTTATTTTTATTAAAAATAAAAATTAATAAAAAAATAAAGATAAAAAATTAATAAAAAAGAAGTCGGCATAAAATTAATAGAAACTAAGATAAAATAGTTAACGATAAGTAATGAAAAAATAGAGTTGAATGGATACTTGGTCTCCCTACCCAATTTTAAGGGTGTTCATGGACCGGTTAACCGGTCCATGAGTAACACTCAAAAATCAGTCCATTAATATCGGTTTTTAAAAATCATTAACAGTTAACTGGTCCGTTGATTTGAATTTTTTCGGTTCAGTTAATCATTAAAAAATTTAAATAAATAATTTATATTAAAAATATATAAATTACAAAAGTTATTTCCATTGTTTAAAGTATTTTAAAATAAAGATTACAAACTAACTATTATATTAACCAACATTCAAATAAAAATACAACTAATTTTTTTTGTAATATTAAAATTTATTTTTACATAAATATATACACATATATAATATTTATAATACACAAATATATATATATA
>CANXYI011841773.1:0-21455 GCA_948208565.1 Hura crepitans
AAGAATCAAATCTTCAAACCATACTTGGATTATTTTGCAGGGGTTTTTATTGATGATATTTTGGTGTACTGAAAGACCAAAAATGAACATAAAAAGCAATTAAGGTTTGTTTTACATACCTTAAGGGAGAAATAGATGTATGCCAAATTAAGTAAATGTAATTTCCAATTGAATGAATTTCCTTTTCTAGGATACATTGCTTTAGCTGATGGCAGTAGAGTGGACCTAAATAAGATCAAGGCTATATTAGAGTGGAAACCTCTAAAAAATGTGATAGAGATTTGGAGTTTTTAGGGATTAGCTAGTTATTATAAGAGATTTGTCAAAGGATACTCCATGATAGCTTCTCTAATGACACGTTTTTTATGGAAAGATGTGAAATCTATGTGGGATAATAAATAGTAAGAAAGTTTTAACAAATTGAAGGCTATGTTGATTGAAGCTCCTATAGATTGAGATAGGAAAGGAATTTGTTGTCTTCACTAATGATTCACATAGTAAGCTTAGGTGTTTATTGATATAAGATGGTAAAGTGGTGGCATTATGTATCCTGGCAACTCAAGCGTCATGAAAAAAACTATCTGAGATATGATTTAGAGTGGGCTATAATTGTCTTCACCCTAAAAGTGTAGAGATAGTATCTGTATAGTGAGAAGTGCCATATATATATATATATATAAATTATAAGAGTTTAAAGTACCTCACAATAAAAAAGAACTAAATCTGAGGCAAAGGTAATAGATAGAATTTATAACATATTATGAATGCATGATCGATTACCATCTAAGAAAAATTAATATGGTAGCTTATGCATTGGGCTAGAAATTTATAGTAGCTATAAGAGCGATGAATGTTAGGTTCTATTACATGAATGTTGGAGCCCTCTTAACTATATCATAGGTAAAGCCTAATCTAATCTAGCAAATGAAAGAGGTATGGACTCAAAAGAGTTAGTTGATGTATGTTATGGGTCAAATCAAAGAGGGGAAAGCAATAAAATATGATGTCAAAATGGACGGCTATCTGTAATATCATGATTAATTACGTGTTCTTAATGCAAAAGAAATCAAAAAGCAGATTGTATAAATAGTGAATAATGCACCATATGCAATGCACCTTAGAAACATGAAGATGTATTTAAACTTGAAACCATATTATTTATGGCTAGGTATGAAACATGATGTGACTAAATATGTAACTCAATGTCGCATTTGTCAACAAGTGAAAGATGAACATCAAGTTCTTTCTCAATTACTCTACCCTGTACCATTTACATAATTCAAATAGGACTGAGTTACAATGGATTTTGTGATGGAATTACCCATGACTAGGAATAATGTGATACTATATAGGTGATTATAGACTAGTTAACTTAGACAACATACTTCATTCTTACTAGAATGGATTACTCCCTAAAAAAGTTGGCGTAGTTATACATAGATTAGATTGTGAGATTACAGGGTATGCCACTCTCTATTGTATTAGATTGACATATAAGGCTCACCTCAAGATTTTAATAGAAGTTACATAATGCTCTAGATACCTGCCTCACATTCAATATAATATTTTACCCAAAAATTGATAGGTAGTCTGAAAGGGTCATTTAGGTGATTAATAATCCTAAGCAACATTAATTTTGTGTCATTATAATACTCATTTTTCAAAACCTATTTATATAAATGCTCAAAGATATGTTGTGACACTGCTTAATAGAATTTAAAGGAAGCTAGGATTACTATTTTTCCTCAGCAAAATTTGCATAAAATAATATCTAGCAACCAGCTTAGGTATGTCACTATATGAAGCACTATATTGAAGGAAGTGTAGAAATACACTTTGTTAGAATGAGCAAGGAGAAAGTAAACTAATGTGACCTAATTTAATTAGAGATATAAAGGAAAATGTTAAAATTATTAGAGAGACATTAAAAGTTGCCTCAAACTGATAGAAATCTTATACAAACTTAAAGTATAAGAACATCGAACATGAATTGGGTAACAAAGTGTTTCATAAAGTATCGACATGGAAGAAGTTACTTTGATTTGATAAAAGAGGCATGCTAAGCCAAAGGTTCATTAGAGTACAAATATTATAGAACATGTAGTGTTAGTGACTTATGGATTGGCTTTGCCTCTAAAAGTACAACAAATTCATGCTCTATTCCATGTATCCATTTTAAGGTGATACCGATTGAATCTTTCCCATGTGTTATCCATAAAATAGATAGAGGTACAACTAAACCTCACTTATGCATAGCACCTTGTGTAGATTTTTGCTTAAGAAATTAAAAGGTTAAAAGACAAGGTAATACATCAAGTTAAAGTATTATGGAAACACATTAAGTTCGAAGAGGCAACCTAGGAGAGTAAGGAGCATATGAGAGCCTAGTATCCTTACCTATTTGAATAAGGTAATTTTGAGGATGAAATTATTTTAAGATGGGAAGAAATGTAATGCCCATAATTTCCTAACTTATAAATAGTACTTCACAAATAGTGTATAGTGTTTCCCAAACCTTGGGTCACACAAATGTTACTGAATGGAAGTATTAATTTTAACATAATTAAGGGCGAAATTTGGAATGAAATTAAAGTCATTTAAAAATTCTAGTATAGTTTCACATCGACATCCAATGAATAATAACCTAGTTAAAGTTAAATGACTCAATATTTTAAAATGCTCAAAATAACTTAGAAATAGCACAACTTGATACTTAAAAATTCTAACTAAGCCAATGGCACTAGATTTAGAATTTTCTAACATTAAGAAATAATTTAACAAAATTAATTAAAGGCATAAAGGTTCAATTTAAATATTTTTGCTCAAAATTAAATATTAATTTTCTCATGAGATTTAAAACACCTATCTATTTAATTATTTGCACTAAGAGAGAACTAAAATTAGACATTGAACAAAAAGAATGAATTTTTAAGAAAAATTAAGGAGAGAATTAATAAAGGCCTTAGGATATGCCACTTGTCAATGGTGGAACAACTCTAGTACACCCTATAAATAACAATTTAAGTTCAATTTGAACTCAATAAGTTATCCTTTTTCCCTCCTTCACTTGACGCCATTTTAGTTTTCTCTTTTCCTTTCTTTTTCTTCTTCCATCCACTTATTTAACCATAAATCCACCATTTTATAAGCTTAAATCAACCTCTACCACATCTAAATACCTAAACTACCATTAGTTTAGTCTAAACTATGCTAAAAAGTGGGAATTTACACTAGGATGAATTGTGACACTTTTTCATCTAAGTGTTCAATTGTTTAAATTTTTTTCTAAAGTAGTATTTTATGGCAATAAGACGTGTTTATGCTTAAATTCAAGTTTAGATTGCTTGGGAATTTATTATGAATTTTTCTAAGTTCATTTTGGTAATGTTTGTAGGGAAAGGCAAGGATAAGGCTTGAGAGATCCTTTTTCAAGCATTTTTGGCAACTATTTTAAGTGAATTCAATAACATATAGATTGGTTTATGTTAAATTTATGAATTCAAATATGTGTGTATTAGGTGTATGTCGCTTATGTGTGAGATAATAAGCATGATTTAATGCTTAAGTATGATAAAAATGATTTTAATTAAATTGTTAAGGGAGGTTTGAATGGATAAAATGATGTAAAAGGAAAGGAATGGCATATGGAGGCTTATGGCCGAAATGTGTGCTTAGTGTGTGTATAGGTGTATGTGTGAGATTTTGCTTATTTTTGTGTATATATAGCCTTATTTATATTATTTGAATATGCTTGAATAAAGTAATGTGAAAGAAAAAAATTTAAGAGGATGATTGCTCTTGTGGCTGAAACCTATATAAGAAGAGAGTGATAAAGTGTAAAGTTGATTGAGCATGTAATTAGCTTAATTATGTAAGTTAGATGATGTAGAGTATAAAAATAAAATATGGTTACTTTGTATGTGCAAATGCTACCCATGCCCAAATGGTTAAGTTCAGATTAATGAGATGCCAATGACTTAATGAGTGTTAATATGGTATGAGATTACCAAAAAAAAAAAAAGAGTAAAGGTAGAATTAATGAGATTGGGCCTAAAGTGATGACTAACTATGAATGGCCGAATGGAACATGCTGAATGAATTACACAAGAATATGACTTGATGATGTACAATGTGATATGTTGGCAATAAAAAATTAAAAGTGAGATGAATTATATGAAATCAACATATATTTAGTCATTAAGTGTGTATGGTTGTGACATAGCAATGCATCAAAAATCCTGATAATTATGAATTGTACTTTTTCTAGATTAATAGTGTTCTCAAAACCTCAGAATGCATTAAAGTCATTAGGGGAAAGTACTAATCATAAGATAATTTTTGGTAAAATTTTAAGTCAATTAGGGGTTAACAGAGTGATTAAAAATGCTAAGAAAAATTTTACGTTAATGCCTTAGGAATAGTGACTAAGGAAAGCTGAAACGTGAATTAATTTAAAAGTTACTCAAAAAATTATGAAAATATTGCAACCTGACACTTAAAAATTCCAATGAGTCGAATGGCATAGAAATAAGAATTTTTTGATATCGAGAAGTAATTTTTCTAAAAATCAAGCAACATAAAATTTATAGAATTAATTGCTTTTTCATTATTTTTTATGACCAACTTTTTGAGGTATTTAAGTCTTTATTAAAGTCACTTATTAACATAGAAATGGCTATTTATTTGGCTTAAAAAAAAGGAAAAAAATTGGGGGAAAATTACAAATAAATGCATTTTTAATTAGAGGTATAAATAGGAGGATTTTTAGGCTAAATGACCAAATCACTATTCATCTTCTTCCCAAAATTAGCAGCAAATATCTCTACCATTCCTCTTCCATTTCTTTCTTTTGTTCTCCCTCATTAAGCCAAATTATCTCACAAAATTGAATTGTAGAGCCTCTATGCCATGAATAACTCATAGGAAGTTGGAATTTTTGAGAAATAAGACTCGAAAATGTTGATTTTCATACCCCGTGAATAGTACCCACAAGTTTTTTGGGTAATAATTTTTGACTTTCAACATTTTTCCTAGATATTAGAGGTGCCAAAGAGTTGATATATAGCTTTAGTTTGAATTTTAGAGCTATGATTTATTTATTGTGAACTTTTGAAGTTTGATTTGGGTTTATGTTTAGACTTTTTGACTAGAAATGAGACAAGGGGAAAGCTAAGACATAAGTGGGTCTCTAGGACTCTTCTTGAACATCTCAGTATGTGAAATCAAAATAGCATGGCATTATTAATTAAAGTTATTAAATGTACATACTAAGTATATTGTGCATTAAATGCTCATTTTTGTGTATGAATATAAATGGCATGTTTAAATATGTAACATGGCATCTAATAAATGTATAAGAATATTTTGAATGCTTATAATGCATTGGAATTGAGTGAAGTGATGATTTAATAAAATTTGCTAATAATGCCTTATTATGTAACATGATGGGACATGAAATGCTAAACTAAGTGTTTTTAACTATATGTACCTAAATTATGGTTAATTATTTAAATATCATATAGATGAGTGTATGAAAATAAAATAAGGCTTTAGGTGTGACACCCCCTACTGAATTCTCGAAGAAACCCAATAAGCGGTGCACTTCTTGCTAGGTCAGCCATCTTGAAATTTCCCCCATAGTCATTTGTTTAACTTTTACTAATGCCACACTAGATTATTTTATATGACTCCAAAATCACTTCGGTAAGTTCCTATAGTCCATTTAGGTTAGTATCAATATTGTTCAACCATTATAGAGGGAATATGACTCACTCTAATACCATCCTAAAAATCTAGCAACACGACGGCTACTTGGGCCATTATACAAAAATTTTTGTTCACCTGCAAACACTGCAACACTACTGAACACATCTCCTAGACCTATTTGGTCCCCCATTCTTAGCTTATCATCATCATTTAACACACATCAAACTCAAGCCTCAGGCCACAATTAAAAAATGTATCTATAGAGCCTCAGGCTCACATAACATCAAACATCATAGCTGAACATGCATTCATAAGAAAATATGTAGGACTACTTAATTACATCCATAGTTTAATGCTTACTCATATACATAACATATACAAAGCTTAAAATCATGGTTTCTACCAAACTTCATCTAAGTATATAGGTATCAAAACTATGCAACAGTTACTTCATATTCCTTCACAGTTATCCTCTGAACTCTCATCAGCATGCTTAACGAGGCAAGATTCCACTGCGGAGCACCTGTGCACAAAAATAGGTATGCTGAGTATGCAAGATACTCAGTGGTGAACTTAAAGCATTTGAAACATGGAATTATATCTTTTCATGCTTGTGTAATTTATTGACTAGTTTTTACTTCATTATATATCTTAATTATACAACAGGGTGCCAAATTACTAAAATACCCCATAAGGTATTTATGTGTCCTAAAATTGTCTTTCTGACTCATATATATTATTTAAAGTAGTTATTTCATCCATAACATGCTTATCTGACATTAATTAACTTATCTAGCAACATATGTGCAAAATGTCCAAAATGCCCTTTAGCTTGCATTTTATCAAAAACTAAAAAAATATTGTTCAATTATGTTTTATTCTTATATTCATAATCAGTCTAATTATTTAATTTAATTCACTAGCCCAACTAGGAAGACGACACTGGATTTAGAGGGAAAATAAACTGGTGCAGTAGTCCCCATTTTGAACCTACGCCACTTATCAGCATGTGTGCCATAATAGAGAATAGTTATAAGCTCTCTAAACACATGCAAATAGTAGTTGTGTAACATAAAAGAGATTAACCAGTAGGCCTCCCTAGCTATAAATAATCATTATCAATAACTGGGTGACATAATGGAGATCAATCTATAGATCTCTCTAGCCACTAATAAATACCATCAATAACTGGGTGACATAATAAAGATCAATCCGTAGACCTCTTCAGCCACCAATAAAAATGACTGTCTGAATATTAGTCAACTAGCACCTGCAAAACCCTGAGTTAACTAGTCAACCCATCTACTAGGTGTTTAACAAATTGGCCAAATAGCTTAATTTAAGTTCCTTTATTGACCTAAAATATTCTTATAATATTTATGTTTCAAAAATAGACAATTAAAAATTTTATCTCAAACATTAATTTTTTTAGCCAAATTGATATAGCCACATTTTGGCTCTACCGGGTAAAATTCCATAATAAATCTTAAGCCTTATTATTGCCAAAATTTATTATTTAATATATTATGTTTTAACATAGCGTTAGCTCTCAGGAAACTAACACTTTCTATATAGTGACATTTTTAGTTCAGGTACTAGTTAACTGGACATTTACAGGTCATTTCGACCACTTTCCACCATGAGATTTTGGGACTATTTTAAGTACAAATTTAACACAGTTTTCTACATCCTTTTAAACATATTTCTAGGCAGAAATCCAAATATAATTTGGCTAATTCCATGGCAAAAACATAGGCACTAATGCCATTCATGCAAGGGTCTTAAATTTAGCCCTAAGGGCATAAAGAAAAATGAAATTACATAGCATTTTTCAAGCTACTTTTTAAGTCTATAATCTAGGCCTTGGCCATAAGTTTTGGTTCAAAATTTTCATTCACTTCTAAGTATGTTTTCAAAGTTTATGCAAGTTTAAAATATGCCATTATCATTGTCGAAAATTAAGATCCTTTCCTAAGGCAACAGTCAACACTATTGTAGACACCTTATTTAGTCAAGGTTCATAGCCCTCTAAGGCACATATACATACCCCTTACTTATAATTCATAACCCTTGTAGGGAATGCTACTAACCATCCACCTTACTTAGTTGTGAGTCTAGTTTTAAAATAATTCTGAAGTGATGTTTCATATTACTTCTTGACTAGATTTCCATTCTATTTTTAGAGTATACCTTAGCTATAATCATGTCTCTAATAAGTTAGCTACTTATACTTTTATGCTCAAGCTTTAGTACATATACTTTTATCCACATTTCATGCATTATATCATGACCTTACCATTAGGCTAGCTCTCAGGTACAACTAATCATTTATTGTAGCTATGCATTTTTCATAGTACTTGTTATACAATTACCCACTTATCCATAGCATAAGTACATTTATACATATACCTTTAC
Source organism: Hura crepitans (assembly GCA_948208565.1). Taxonomy (NCBI): domain Eukaryota; kingdom Viridiplantae; phylum Streptophyta; class Magnoliopsida; order Malpighiales; family Euphorbiaceae; genus Hura; species Hura crepitans. Next base: position 8,122 of record CANXYI011841773.1, read on the forward strand.
ATTTTCATGCCACATACCATGGCAAAGGCCCATTTTAGGTCTCGGCCACACCTAGCTTTCCATGCCAAACTTGTACTTTCCTAGTAATTATCAACTATTTCCATCCTTGCATATGTTAAAATAATAACTACACAAACACACATACAACCACATGCCATAGACATCAATTTACATTTGGTACGCATAAAATTCAGCAACTAAACCATCCCTTACCCAAACCAATGCTATTAGCTAACTACTATATTCATCATATTCTACTTAAAACACATCTTAACATTCCTTAAACTCAAGCACACTTCTCAGCTACCAAAGGTTGAACTCTTATCTAGCCCTTTTTCCTATCAAATACCATACAATTCACATCATTCATGAACTAATTGTAATCATATTACAAATCATCTAACATTTTAAGCCATTTCACATACTTCATTCATTCTTAGACTCCAAGGAAGCTAATAAATTTTTGACACATGAATTGATGGATGAAGTTCATTTACATATTCACTTTAAAGGTGACATTCCCACTATGCCTAGACTGCCATCCTCAAATTCTAGCCCCTATGGTGACTCCTCCTCCTTCCTTTAAGACTTTTCCTTGCCTCATTTCACCTCAAACCAAGACATACACATCGCCACATGGGTTAGGTACCTCATTTAGTAATTTCCAGCCATGAAAGCCCAAGAAAAATCAAAGGAGAACTAAAGAACTCACCTTTGGTAGCCTTATTAGACTAATTTTAAGTAGAAATCTTTGATGAATTTCATCTCTAGATTGAGAAATCCATTTTGCTTAATTCCTTTTCCTCATGCTGCCTAATAGGCAAACTAAAATTTAGAGACTAAAATCACCATTTTTGGGGAAGGATTGAAGAAGTTATGGCCACTCAATTAGAGAACAAGAGTCGACAATCTAGGCAAAAGAAAGGGAAGAATCCTCTTTTGTTTAAGTGGAAAAATCCATTTGTCACCACCTACAAACACTTGTCAAGGCCCTAGGCTAGTTGGCAAGTGCATCGGAGGGGTCCACAGCCACCCAATCTATCCTGAAACAGCTGAATTTTTTAGGAAACTTAAAAAATTCAGTAAAAATCACTTGGACCACCTAAAATTACATAGTTTGTTTCAAAATTCATATTTTAATCCCCTTTAATTACTCATAAATTTTTGTGGTCAAATTATTTTGATAGGGTAGTTTTTAGATTGCTTTAATTTGCATGCCAACTTAAAAAATTACAAGAATTTGTGAATGATCTCATATTCCAAAAATTCTTTCACCATTGGACTCAGTGTAATTTTTTAGCTTTAAGGTCAACTATTTTTCGGTCTGTTTGGGCACATTCTAGGTTAATCCTAGGCCGAAAAAATTTTCTTGCACTAGGGGGTAACTTTCAGTCTGAAATGAATTGTTGGTTTTGCTAAATTTTTAAATTTTACTCCTTTCATTAAATTATGGCCACTTGAAGTTTCATGATAAGTGTCACTACCTCAATCCATGTGCAAGTGACCCGGCACCTCAAGTGCACTTTTTGGATCATATGGCACTATTCACGAGGCCTCGAAACATGTGCATTACATTTCTTCCCCTCTTAAGAAATTTTGTCCTTAAAATTACCTGAAGCAAATAAAGTACGATACTAAACTCCCATTTGCTCATCTAGCTCTTAAGTAACTTTCACTGTATTTTTATACCTTTATAGCACTATAACAATGGTATGGACTCGTCTCTGCAACTATCTCATTTAACGAGCCATACTCTACACTATTTCTTAATCATAACTTCTATCCAACTGTACCTCAATAGCTATCTTTGGAGTCACATGTAACTGATCCGATTTATACCCTCTGAGCATAAAAACATAAAAACACTGTGTGTTGCTATAACTCAGGTGGTAATGTAAGCCTTTATGCTAGAGATCCGACCCTATCTGTACTCTCATAGGGTCTGATAAATCTAGAACTCAATTACCCTTTTCTCTAGATCTCTGCACTTGTTTCCTTACAAAAACCTTTAGAACACTTTTTTCTCTAACTAAATATTCAGTAGTTTCCTACTTTAAGTCAGTATATGATTCTTGTCTAACCATACTACTTTCAGCTTCTCTCTTATTCAATTCACTTTTCTTCAACCTCTTTAATCAAATCTACTCTAAAGATTTTTTGTCTCCAACATCACTCCAACTTGAAAGGTTCTACATCGTCTATCATATAATGCCTCATATGGGTCCATTTCTGAACTAAATTGGTTACTACTATCATAAGCAATCTTTGCCAAGAAATATATGTACGTATATATCTTAGTTAACCATAAGCTTATTAATACTGTCTCACAACATATTGTCAAATATACGTATCACCATCTCTGACTTTCCATCAGACTGAGGATGATAAACTAAGTTATAAGCTAGCTCGGTGCCTAAAGCTATTAGTAGCTTCTTCCATAATCTGGAAGTAAAACAAAAATCTCTATCCAAATGATAGTCACTAGCACATCATCAAATCTGACGATCTCATTACATAACTCAGGGTTAGCTTTTCTCATTATCACTCTGGTATAACTGTAGGATGCAATAATTCAAAAGGATCCTGATGCTTAGCTTCTACTTATTGGCATGACAAGTACTAGGTATTATATTTTACCACATCACTTTCCTTACAAAGCCATCAATAATTAAAATTTCCAAGCTCAATTTTTTCTTCCCAAAATACATGAAATGAGGAGCCTTATGTATTTCCTTAAACATCTGCACCCCAAATCCTAGCACAAAATATGCACGAGTTATTTTGATAATTCAACTACTTACTGACTATCAACTCAGACCCTATGGTCTTCCCCACTTTAGCTTTGCTAATTGTCTGAACCATTTATAAAATCTAACTTCACTTGTAATTTGGCCATTACTGCCCCTTCTGAAGTAAATTATAACCTGACAGTCATAACTCTCAATGTCACCATACCTTTCCTATACTTAGCATTTACTATCATATTAGCTTTCACTAGTGGGTATTCAATTAGGCAGTCATAATCCTAAATCAACTCTATCCAACCTCTCCATCTCAGGTCCTTTCTCCTGAGTAAAGGAATACTTCAAAAGAATGAAAACCAGCTTCTCTCAAATGATCAAGGAGATTATTCACCTAGATAGAGGTGATTGATCCTACATAATCACTCAGTTCAAATACCTTTAAGGTAGTGCACAACTTGAGTGACATATCTTTATTTCTTATAAATAGCCTAGATAATCACTGAGGAGTTATACTAGGTCTGATAAAACCTTTATCACATATCTCTTACAGTTATATTCTCGATGCCTTTATTTCAACAAATGCCATCTTATAAAGAATAGTAAGCACTAGGGTAATACCAGGATACACCTTTACTTTAGAATCTAGTTCTCTTTGAGATGATAACCCTGGCAGCTCAATAAGGGTACATTGAAGAATTGAGCTTTAACTAAAATATATGCCAGATCAAAACTGAATCATCCCGATCAATACCATAGACCAAACATGCCTCACTCCTTCTAAAGGAGTTATTATATTTTGATAATAAAGATAAAATTATCCAATGGGTTTTGCTCATTATCCCTGGTCTCTATTAGTCTCTATACAGTCTAGAAGGTCAACTTCCTATGGTTATACTCAGTCATAGGTTGACAATTAATAAGCCAATCTATCCTAAAAGTACCTTAATTTATTGAAATACACTTCAATTGAATTAACTACAATCCATGCCCTTAAATCTCCAGAGGTCACCTTCTATACACCCTATTCACAATCACACATTGCCCCATAGGGTTGTTAACTCCAATGTTTGCATCAGCTTACTCAGGCCCTATATGCTTATTTTGTACTGATGCAATACATGCCCATAAGGGCATTAAATTAGGGTTTATCAAAGTCAAGACTGAAATGTTTAGATAAACATGATACTAGTCATATTGTCTAGTGCTGTAGCCACTTTTTTAGGCTTACTATACACTGCTTGACTAGAGCCTGAGTCTTAACTTTAATACCCTGACTAGCACTGGACTACTCTCCTTTAGTCTATTTTTGACCCCTATTTTGGGGTGTGACATTAGGTATCTATGTCTGAGGACACTCTCTTTCTGTAGTGGTCTCTAGCACCACAATAGAGACATTTTTCCACTTTCCTCCTCTACACTACCCATAGTGCTTTTTCTAATAAAAGCCACGTATGGGTGGTCCACTCCTAGTACCCTCTTTCTAAGATTTAGCTATCTATATCCTTTATTTTGCATTCAACCTACTAAGAATATCTTAAATTCTTTATATATGTCATTAGAAATAATCCCCTCAATATACTTTAGAAATCTGGTAAGATCATTTTCATGTGCTACTTCTCACAGTACCAGAACAGGGTTTCTTTTGCCTACTATTAGTCAATCACTCATAACTCTAGCTGCTGAGCAATATGACTGGGTTCAAATTCTAATATAGAACTTGCTCTCTATAGTACTATGATCACCAAACCAATTGGTTCAATAGCCCCTTCTACAGGTAACTAGACTAGTAATCTTTGTATTATAGAAGACTTTCCATTCTCAACCTCGGACAACATAATAGTTCAGAAGAATTAGAAACATAACCATTTGATATCCATGTACTCTACCAAGGAACATTGAACCTTTTCTCCGATACCACCAAATGTGACACCCCCTACTGTATTATTGAAGAAACCTAATAGGCGGTGCAATTCCCACCAATCACGCATCTTGAAATTTCCACAATGGTCATTTGTTTAACTTTTACTAATGCCACACTAGATTATTCTATCTGACTCCAAAATCACTTTGGTAAGCTTTTATAGTCCATTTAGGTTAGTATTAATATGGTTAAGTCATTATAGTGGGATTCTGACACACTCTAATACCATCATAAAAATTCGATAGCACGACAGCTACTTGGGCCATTATCCCAAAATTTTTATTCACTTGTAAACACTGCAACACTACTTGACACATCTCTTAGACCCATCTAGTCTACTTTTCTCAGCCTATCATTATCATCTAACACACATCAAACTCAATCGTCAAGCCATAATTAAAACATGTATCTATAGAGCCTCAAGCGCACATAACATCAAACATCATAGTTGAACATGCATTCACATGAAAATATAAAGGACTACTTAATTACATCCATAGTTTAATGCTTACTCATATAAATAACATATATAGAGTTTAAAATCATGGTTTCTACCCAAATTCATCTAAGTACATAGATATCAAAGCTATATAATAGTTACTTCATATTCCTTCACAGTTATCCTCTGAAGTCTCATCGGCACACTTTACAAGGTAAGATTCCACTACAGGGTACCTGCACACCAAAAAAGCTATGCTGAGTATGTGAGATACTCAGTGGTGAACTTAAAGCACTTAAAACATGGCATTATATCTTTTCATACTTGTGTAATTTGTTGTCTAGTTTTTACTTCATTTTGTAACTTAAATATGCAACAAGGTGCCAAATTACTTAAATAACTACTAAGCTATTTATGTGTCCTGAAATAGTCTTTTTGACTCACATATATTATTTAAAGTAGTTATTTCATCCATTGCATGCATATTTGACATTAATTAACTTATTTGGCAATATATGTCTAAAATGCCCTTTAGCCTGTTGTTCTCGCGATGACCATTTTTGTGATTTCTCGAAGAGTGACCAAATCGAAGTAGCTTAAGACTCAACATAAGCCTTAATTCCTCGAGTCCTAAAAGATAAGAAAGAAGCTAAAGGAATCTGGGGGTCGCTACTTTTTTATTACTTTAGGAGGGTGCGAGTTTGGGCATCACAAGGTAGGAGTCACCACCCGATTGGGTCGGGAAAGAGAAATACCTTATCGGGCCAAAACCAGAGTGGTTCGGCACCCTACTCTTATTTATACCTCAAATTAATATGAAACTTTGATTTGAATTTATGACACAATTCCCTTTCTTAAGCAATATTTTATATTTAAAATAAATCACACATTCGCGTAGAAGAAGTTATAAAATACATTTATAGAAAAATAAATAGGTGCTTGGAATTGAAATAACAAACATGAAATCGGGCCATTAATTATTTCAAGAACTTTAGTTCTCTCATGCCAATTTTAGAAAAATAAATTTTATTGTGGTGACATTTTATCAAAATTGGATGATGGGCTTGAGAACTTTGGTTCTCAAAGGTTAGTTTGGAAAAACGAGTTTTATTGTGATGGATTTTTATTTGGAAGAATGGTTTGAGAACTTTGGTTCTCAAAGATTAATTTGGAAAAATGAATGTTATTACTCTAAATTTTATTGTGAGAAAATCAAAATATATTTTATTAGCAAAACACCAATTTATTGGGTAAAAATATGATTTTTGTTTATTATTTTTTTTCTTTAACGTGTAAAACCAAATTTTTACCTAATTAGGTGTTTATGGAATATTTCAAGATTGAAATTGGAGGTGACATACATAAATTGGGAAATGGGTTTAACTAGAGAACTTTAGTTCTCACATGCCAATTTTTAGGAAATAGCTTTATTGTGACTTTTATTAAGAAAAATCAAACCCAATTTTATTAATAAAACACTAATTGAATTAATAGAAATATTTTAATTATTTTTCCATTTGCATGAAAGATCACTTTCCTAATTTATTACAGCATTCATGGAATATACAGGGAAATGATTCGATTGAAAAATAAAATTACAAAGCAATTACCTAAAATACAATCTAACTGAAAAATAAAATTACATTTTGGAAGGCCTAAAATACAAACTAACAAATAAATGACAATAATAAGAATAAGAACAATCAGCCCTAAATAATCAAGATAACTAGCAAGACAATCACAGAAACAATATATTATTATGCAAACAAAAAATAGAAAATCGGATAGAAATTAAATAAAAATAAAGGACCTCAAAAATATAAAATATCGTACAAATAAATTATCGCACCTAATTAATAGGTGGATAATAGCAAAAGGAAGACAAAATTACCACAAATGATCAAAAATACTATTTTTGATGCAAAACAAAAATAAGTCGAACAGACAAAAAATAAATATATTAGACAGTCTTAAAAAAAATGCAAATTTTAGCCTAAATAAATTACCACGTCTAACTTGTAGATGGATAATATGGAAAGGAAAATAAAACACACTCAAACAGCCCAAAACATCATTTTTGATGTGAAGCAAAAATAAGAAAAATGGATAGAAAATAAATAAAGTAATCTCACAAATACAATAAGTATGTGCAAATTAATTTACCACATCTAACTTGTAGATAGATAAAATGCAAAGAAAAAAATAAAGAATGGACAAAGAAAGGGGTCGATCAACACACCAAAATATTTACCTTCAGAAAGACCTTAGATCAGATTGAATTTAATCCTTGAATCTTCAAAAAAATCCAAAAGGTGAAGCAAAAATGGTGTTTTTGTGTTTTCTGTATATTTCTCTCTCTAAAAATTGACCAACCCTACTCAAAATGAGCAAATTGCCTTTTATAGAAGAAACTTGAAATGACAAAACAGCTATTTTCGGTTCCAAAATGCCCATTTTTGTGAAAACAAGCATTCTACATGTTAGAATGCCTATTTCAGGCCGAACGGCCCAAATGGGCATTCTGCCCGTAGACACTCCCGTTTGTGTCAAAATGGCCCGAACAGGCATTCTGTAGGTAGACATGCCCGTTTAGGCCAAAACAGCCTGAATAGGTGTATCTGTGCACCCGAACGAGCGTTCTACTCGTAAATATGCCTATTTGGGCCAAAACTGCCCAAATGGACATTCTACACGCTGACATGCCCATTTGGGCCAAAATGGCCTGAACGGGCGTTCTACATGTTGAACCCTCATTTTGGGCCAAACGGCCTAAACGGACATTTTAACGGCCAAAACGGCCATTTCCCTTTTTTTTTTTCGCATAACAATAATAATAAAAGAAGAGATAATTTCTTAAGGAAAATTTTGAGATATTTGGTTTGGACTCAAAAATCCAACTTCCAAGATTTTTGTTCCTCTTTATCATCATGAGGCAAACTGAATCTAAGAGGCTCTAAAACCCAGTGTCTACACCTGCATTCTATCAAAAACTAAAAAAATACTATTCAATTATCTCAAATTCTTATATTCATAATCATTTTGATTATTTACTTAATTTAATTCACTGGCCCAACTAAAAAGACAACACTTAAATATAGTAGATCTAGAGGGAAAATAAATTGGTGCAATAGTCCCCATTTTTGGCCTATGACATTGCACCGACATGTGTGCCATAATGGAGATTAGCCATAGCCTCTCTAGACACATGTAAATAGTAGTTGTGTGACATAATGGAGATCAGTTTGTAGGCTTACCCAGCTAGAACTAATCATTATCAATAACTGGGTGACATATAAGAGATCAATATGTAGACCTCTTTAGCAACCAATAAATACCATTAATTACTAGGTGACATAATGGAGATCAGTCCGTAGAGCTCTCTAGCCACCAAAAAAAATGACTATCTGAATATTAGACAACTAGCAGCAGCAAAACCTAAAGTTGACCAGTCAACCCATCTAGTAGGTGTCTAACTAATGGGTCAACCCATCTTAGACTATTTTAAGTCCAAATTTAACAAAGTTTTCAATATCTTTTAAAGCATATTTCTAGGTATAAAGCGAAACATAACTGGGCTAATTCCCTAGCCAAAACATAGGCACTAAAGCCATTCATGTAAGGGTCTCAAATTTAGCCTCAAGGGCACAAAGAAATAATGTAGTTACATAGCATTTTTCAAGCTACTTTTTGAGTCTATAATATAGGCCTTGCTCACAAGTTTTGGTTCAACATTTTCATTAATTTTTATATATGTTTTCAAAGTTAATACAAGTTCCAAATATGCCATTATCATTGTCCAATATCAAGATATTTTCCTAAGGAAATGGTCAATGCCATTGTAGACACCTTGTTTGGTTAAGGTTCATAGCCCTCTAAGGCACATATACATACCCCTCACTTATAATTCATAGCCCTTGGAGGCAATGCTACTAACCATCCACCTTACTTAGTTGTGAGTCCAGTTTTACAATCATTCTCAAGTGGTGTTTCATATTACTTTTTTACTAGATTTCCATTCTATTTTTAGAGTATACCTTAGCTATATTCATGCCACCAATGAGTTAGCTAGTTATACTTTTATGCTCATGCTTTAGTGCACATACTTTTATCCACATTTCATGAATTATATCATGCCTTTACCAATAGGCTTGCTCTAGGGTACAACTAATCATTTACTATAGCCATGCATTTTTCATAGTACTTGTTATACAATCACCCACTTATCCATAGCATAAGTACATTTATACACATACCTTTACATTTTCATGCCACATACCATAGCAAAAGCTCATTTTAGGTCTTATCCACACCTAGCTTTCCATGCCAAACTTGTACTTGCCACTAATTATCAACTATTTCCATCCTTTCATATGTTCAAATAATAACTACATAAACACACATACAACCACATGCCGTAAACATCAATTTACACTTAGTACCTATAAAATTCCATAACTAAACCATCCCTTACCCAAACCAAAGCTCTTGGCCAACTAATATATTCATCATATTCTACTTAAAACAAATTCAACATTCCTTAAACATAAGCACACCTCTCCGCTACCAAAGGTTGAACTCCTATATATCCCTTTTTCCCATTAAATATCATACAATTCACACCATTCATGAACTAATTATGATCGTATTACTAATCATCTAACATTTTAAGCCATTTCACATAATTCATTCATTCTTAGACTCAAAGGAAGCTACTGAATTTTAAAGGCATTAAATGAAAAATGAAGTTCACTTACATATTCACTTTGAAGGTGCCATTCCCACTATGCCTAGACTGCCAGCCTCAAATTCTAGCCCCTATGGTGACTCCTCTTCTTTCTTTCAAGACTTTTCCTTGCCTCATTTCACCTCAGACCAAGCCATACACATCCCCACATGGGTTAGGTACCTCATGGAGTCATTTTTAGCCATGAAAGCCTAACAACATTCAACGGAAAAGTAAGGAACTCACCTTTGGTACCCCTACTAGACTGATTCTAATAAGAAATCTTTGATGAATTTAATCTCCAGATTGAGAAATTTTTTTTGCCTAATTCCTTTTCCCCATGGTGCCTAATAGGCAAACTCAAATTTAGAGACTGAAGTCACCATTTTTGGTAAAGGATTGCAGAAGTTATGGCTAGTCAAAAGGTGAATTGGAGTCAACAATATGGGCAAAAGAAAGGGAAGAATCCACTTGTCACCACCTAAGGACACTTGTCAAGCTGGCAAGTGCATGGGTGGGGTCTACAACCACCCGATCTATCTCGAAACGGCTTGAGTTTTTAGGGAACTTTAAATATTCACCAAAATTCACTCGGTCCTCTAAAATTTACACCGTTTGTTTCAAATTTCATATTTTAATCCCTTTACCTTCTCATAAATTTTTGTGATCAAATTCCTTTTATAAGATAGTTTTTAGACTACCTCAATTTATGTGCCAACCTAAGAAATTATGAGAATTTGCAAACGACCTCTAATTCTAAAAATTCTTTCACCATTGGAAGTGTAAGTTTTTAGCTTCAGGTTCCATAATTTTTAGGTCTGTCTAGGTGTATCCCAGGTCAATCCTAGCCTGAAAATATTTTATTATACCGAGGGGTAGCTTTCAGTTCGAAATGAATTATTGGTTTTACTAAAATTTTAAACTTTACTCCTTTCATTAAAGTATGGCCACTTGAAGTTTCATGACTATTGTCACTATCTCAGTCCATATGCAAGTGACCCAACACCCTGAGTACACTTCTCGGATCTAGTGAAATTGGTCACGAGGCCTTGGACCATTGGCATTATATTTCTTCCCCTCTTATAAAAATTTCATCCTCAAAATTACCTAAAGCAAATAAAGTAGGATATTAAACTCCCATTTGGTCTTTTTGCTCTCAAGTTACTTTCACTGTATTTTTATACCTCCATAGCACTATAATAGTGGTATGGACTCATCTCTACAACTATCTCATTTCATGAGCCATACCCTACATTCTTTTTTAATCATAACTTATATCCAACTGCACCATAATAGTTATCTTTAGAGTTGCATCTAGCAGATTCGATCTATACCCCCAAAGCATAAAAACATAAAAACATTATGTGTTGTTATAGCTCAGGTGGTAGTGCAAGCCTGTACTCTAAAGGTCTGACCTTATTAGTACTCTTGTAGGGTCTAATAAACCTAGAACTCAATTACCCTTTTCCTCAAACCTCTGCACCTATTTCCTTAGAAAAACCTCCAGAACAATTTTTCTTTAACTGAATATTTAGTAGTTTCCTGCTTCAAGTTAGTATATGATTCTTGACTAACCATACTACTTTTAGCCTTTCTCTAATTCATTTCACTTTTATTCAACTTCTTTAATCAAATCTACTCTGAAGACTTTTTTCCTCTAACATCACTCTAACTTGAATGGTTTTGCATCATCTATCATACAATGCCTCATATGGGTTCATTTTCAAACTAAATTGGTTACTACTATAATAGCCAATATTTGCTAAGAATATATATACATATATATCTTAGTTAACCATAAGCTTATTAATACTATCTCACAACATATTATCAAATATCTATATCAACCTCTTTGACTGTCCATAAGACTGAGGATGATAAACTATGTCATAAGCTTGCTTGATGCCTAAAGCTACTGGTGGCTTCTTCTATAATCTAAAAGAAAAATAAAAATCTTTGTCTAAATGACGATCACTAGCACATCATCAAATTTGGTGATCTCATCACATAATTGAGGGTTAGCTTTTCTCATTATCACTTTGATATGGCTGTAGGATGCAACAATTTAGAAGGATCCTGATGCTCAGCTTCTACTTGTTGGCATGACAAGTACTAGGTATTATATTTTACCATATCTCCTTCCCTACCAAGCCATCAATAATTAAAATTTCCAAGCTCAATTTTTTCTTCCCAAAATGCATGAAATGAGGAGACTCTTGTATTTCCTTAAACATCTGTACCCCAAATCCTTATATAAGATATGCACAAGTTGTTTTGATAATTTAACTACTTATTGACTATCAACTCAGACCCTATGGTCTTCCCCTCTTTAGCTTTGCTAATTATCTAAACCATCTACTTGTCCCTCATCCAATTCTCTTTAATTTGCTATCTAAAATCTAACTTCACTTGTAATTCGGCCACTACTGCCTCTTATGAAGTAAATTATAACTTGACATTCATATCTCTTAATGTCACCATAGCTTTCTTATACTTAACATCTACTATCACATTAGCTCTCACTGGTGGGTAGTCAATCATGCAATCATAATCATGAATCAACTTTATCCAACCTCTCTATCTTAGGTCTTTTCTCCTGAGTAAAGGAATACTTCAAACTCTGATGATCTATATCTCTATATCATTCCTCTTTATACTGATGATGCCATCATATGTTTTAGAATAACCACAATGACAACTGGCCTTAAATTAGGGGTAAGATAATCCATCTCTCATGCCTCCAACTATATTGTAGCACAAACCACCACTATGCCATCCAACATTAACATCTAACAAGCCATTCGGTGAAGCATCATTACATATAATAAAGTCCTTACCCTGTTCAAGTTGAATCAAGAAAGGAGCCTTTGTCAACCTCTATTTCAATTTAGCAAAACTAGCTTGACATTAATTGTCCCACACAATTCTTACATTCTTTCTGATGAATCTAGTTAAAGGAGTAACAATAATAGAGGTTCTCTTATAAGTCCTTTGTAATATCAACTAAGCTTGGAAAATTTTTTACCTTAGTTACATTCCTAGAGGATGTCCATTCCAACATTGCCTTAACATTACTAGAGCAAATTCTGACTCTCGCTATTGGAACTATGTGGCCTAAAGAAAAACTTCATCTACTTAATTAACTCTTATTAAGTTGGGCACAAAATTATCTCACTTCCATGGTTTGCATCACAACCCTTAGGTGCTCTTTATACTCTTTGTGGTTGTTAGAGTACACCAAAATATCATCCAGGAACATTATTAACATCAGTCTACGTGGGATTAAAAACTTTACCTATTGAGATCCATGAAAACTGCACACTAAAACTCAGAATACCTGTACTAGGTCCTAAAAACAATTTGAGTAACATTAGCTTCCTTACATCCTTAGTTGATAGTATCCAGATCTCATATCAATTTCAAAAGAATGAAAACCATCCACTCTGAAATGATTAAGGAGATTATTCACCTAAATAAGGGAGACTGATCCTACATAATCATTCTGTT
>CANXYI011841821.1:0-10572 GCA_948208565.1 Hura crepitans
TCCTCTTTTACTTTCTCCACCTATTCAAGTCTTATTCTTCTAAGCTTTTGTCATACTAGGAGGGTGTGATTATGCATTAGGATAGCATGTTTCATAATTTCTCAGTTGATCCCTAGCATGTTATCATAGTTCTAAGTGAAAATCCTTTTGTATTTCTTTAGCAATCTCTCGAATTTTTCTCTTTCTTTGACAGTAGTATCATAGGCAATTAATACATTTCTTGGTTGTTCATTAGTGCCAAGATTAAAAGGATTAGTTTTAATACAATTAATGCCAAAAATGCTTGTGTAATGATCATTTATATGCATATTACTATCAGGAGAAAGATCACACAAATAAGCAAATTCATTGTTCATTTTATGAGAAAGTAAATTGTTCACCTCAAAGAGGTCACAAAGATATAATTCATCTACAAATAAATCAGAATCCTCTAATTCATGCATGTCCTCCAGGAGGGTAGGATAGATTTCTTCAGTAGCTGGTCACTTTAGGAACACTTCCTCTGTCCACTGAACTTGAGTGAGATGCCCTAACTCCCAATTGATGATGTCAGTGAAAATCTCGAACCTAGTTTGTAGTATCCCTTTATTATGGTAGGTTCTAAGGTCCCAGCATACTTGATGCCCTTCTATTTGACAAAATAATCTTCTAAAGAACTGCATTTTCATTGGTTGCCCTCTTTACTTGGATTATAGCCTAGCCCCTTCATATCTTTTTGGATATGCATCTATAGAGGTTCGGTGATGCCTTGTAAGTTCTTCCCTGAACTAGCTCGTGGGAAAAAATCCATCCTCTTTATCATTTTGGATATGAATGGTTCCATGTAATCCTCATAAATTCCTGTAACATGGAATATAATGAAAGGTTGGTTATTGATAGCTAAAGTGGAGATAGTATGATTGACTTCAGCCTTTATGGTGACGATGTTGCCCTCATATGGGAATTTGATCATTTGGTGCAAGGTTGAGGGGACTCCTCCAAGCTTGTGAAATTGGGGCCTCCCTAATAGGGCAAAAAAAGTCACAGGTATGTTAATCACCATAAATTCAACTTCGTTAACAATTGGTCCCACCTATACCTTGACTGTAAAAGACCCTTTAACTTTTCTCCTATTGTAATCATAAGCTTTTATAGTGATACTATAAGGTGATAAATCCTCCTTCTTAATCCTTAAACTAACTAGGATCTTAGCAGGACAAACACAAAGAGAGGAGCCATCATCCAACAGTGCATAGCCCATCTTTTTCCCATTTACTTTAGCTTTGATAAAGGTAGGTCTATTGTGCTCCCTTCCCTCTAAAGGCAAATTAATGTCTGAGAATGTAATGAGGCCTATGTTACCTATTTTCAACACTTATACAAGCTTATCCAGTGTGGTGGTTGTGGAAACAACAACTTGACCTAGGGCTTCAACCACTTTTTACCTATGGTTTTTAGATGACATTAGCAAATCTCAAATGTTGATGTTGGCTTAGGTTTTTTTAAGCTACTTTAACACCTCTTCATGCTTATCTGCTCTGAGTTCAAGTTCTTTCTCTAGTAGGATTTGACCATTCTTTTCTACTCTCTCCACCATTTCTCCCTCAACCCATTTTGGCTCTCTCTTACCCTTTTTAGAATCCTTATCATAGGCTTTATCCTAGAAGTTCTTGCTCTCCCTAGCCTTATGGTCACTCTCACTATCCCAAAATCTTGTCATAAGGATTGATTCACTCACCCTTTCTCCTGTTTCTATAGCTAAGTCGAACCTATAAATTTCCTTCAGGTAATTTAGATTTGAGGAGGCATGAGGTATGATGTTTTAGCAAGGGGTTTGATGAAGTCTCAGGGTTCGGATCTATTTCAAATCAATAAAATCCTAGATGGCTCTCCTAAAGAGTTTGTACTTGTCAGTGAGGTGCCCGATTCATTGATGATAAGCACAATATTGATCGTGCCTATAATTGGGAGGTAATAGCCCATTAAATGGCTGGTGTGGAAGTGAATGTAGTTTCCCTTCTTTAGTGATCTTTTTTAAACACCATAACAAGGATTTACCCAAGTTTATAGCCTTGAACTACATCTACCTCATCAGTCTTGGTATAATTACTAGCATTCCCACTTACAAAAGTGGGGTTATTGTTTGATCTCTTGTAACCCTCATTTTGATACCCTAGGTTCAAGGTTAATAGCAATGTCCTTGAGTTGTTCCTAGGTAGTAATGCCTTTAGTAGTAAGCCTATTGTCCATATAACTATTGGCATTTTTAATGAACATCTTAATCTGGTTAATATCTTCTAACTTATTACTCATCTTCAGGATATTCTCTCTCTACCTCTGTAGATAGTTAAGAAAACTTTCGTTGGGCTTCTGCTTTACCAATTCTAAATCTTTCAAAGTGATCTCAACACTGGCATTATTAGCATATTACTTGTTGAATGCCCTTGCCAACTCATTCTAGCCCTCCTTGACCCTTTTCTCCTAATAATGATACTAGTCAAGAGCTTGTCCTGTAAGAGACATACTGAATAGGCTCATAATTTGATCTTCTATTAGATAGGTGGCTCTCATGGCTACTGTATACTATTTTAGATAAGTGTGAGGATTAGAAGTCCCATCAAACTTGCTCAAGTTAGGCATCTTGAATTTATAAGGCATAGAGTGATTGGGCCTTAGACTGATGTTATGTAGGTCAATGTCTTTGCCCTCAGTTACCAATTGAGATATGGCCTCTATCTTTTCATTCAATTTCTTCAGCTAGTCATTTTCTGGTGCCATATGAGGGGGTACCCTATTGTAAGTCTTTACCTCCTGTGGCATTTCATCATCTAATGACTGACCATCTTTAGGCTTTCTAGCTATTTCTTACCCCTTATTGGTACTTGAGGCTTATCCTAGCTCTTATGGACTTTGCACATGAGATAGAGCATTAGTAACCAATGCCATCATTCTTCTCTCCATCTCAACCATTGCCTTTATGAACATATCCTTGGTCATATACTGGTCAAAAGACATAGTTCCTCGCTTAGGTTATATGGGTACTTTTATGCTAACTTTACTGAGGTGCTTGCCTACTCTCTTCCACTACACAGTGAGTAAAGGATCAATAGTGGCTTAACAAGACAAAAGGTTAGACATAATGTATGTACAGTACATAAAAAACTGTGAAATGCAAATGTTGCATGATATGCAATGCATGTTTGTGAAGCAGCAAAAGACAAAGCACGTGCAATAGTCCTTCTAACCTTATTTCACCCACACATGTAGTTTTAGTTATCCTTCCTAGGTGGGCTTACCTAAGTATCATTGGGGATGCAAAGGTTCAAACATGGGCTTAGTTAGGCCCAATAACCTCTTGTATTTAAAGCATAAGCAAGAATGGTGGCCTTAAGACATTTATGTCTTATTTGATGTGAAATTAGGGTGGGCCCATCCTAGATAAAAGGCATAATGGGCTTACCCCAACATTAAATAAGGTCAAATGTAATAGGCCTATATAGCAATCAAAATGCAATCACAATAACTTATGGTCATAAAACCTAAGGGAAGTTGCTAAGCTTTGACTACATAGGATAGTGGTTTAGTCAAAAAGGCTTATTGGATCCCACAAGTAGTGGTCCATCCTAAAGGGTCTTTCTAATCAAGGATAATAGCGATCAATTAGTTCACCTTTTCATATACTCAGAGGTATGAGGCTTGTGAGTGATGGATATGCTAGTAATTTTCCATTCTTGAGTAAAAAATAGAGTCAAGGTTCACAACACCATCTGTGGTAACAAGGACACAGGTTATAAGAAGTGTAATATGTGAGACTGATATATATTACAATCTTTGGATGACATATTATTTAGGCACTTCCAGATTAAAATTTCTCAGTCCCTAGTGGAGTTGCCATTATAGAGATTATGATTTTTTTCGAGGACGAGAGTGGTTAGTAGAGTTGCCGCCTGGCCTCTACACCAGGACCTCTGATCTTCTGTACTAGAAAGGTTTGAAATTTTAAATCTTATTTATGCCCTTATAATATATTGTCCATGTATACTATAACATTTATTAGTCCCTTATCAATCACGCAAGCATCATTCTTAATTAAATCATGTCGCTTTTTCATACAAAAGGAAGAAAATTGTAATATTTACAAAATACAATATACGTATATGTACATCCAAAAAATAGGTCATTTATTATTTGTTAATTGACCTAACAACTACCTGTAATTTCATAGGAATTGACGGTAATTGCCCAAGTCCCATCTCTAGGAGATTGGCCTTTATTGAATTGCATTTTTCATACAACTTTTGATTAAGGAAAATTCAAATCCATTTTATTAAAAAACACTAATTAACTAGGTAAAAAACCATTTTGATATGAAATTAAGGTGTAACATGTGAATTAAGTTATTTACTAGATATTACAACCCCCAAAATAAGCTATAATACACAATAAGCATACAACCAAAAAGAATAGATTATAGCACTAAAATGGTCCTGCTTCTACATCGTTTAGTCTGTGCAAACATTTTAGAGGTCTAATCTTAGTTTGTGTAGACTATCTCCAGAGATAGGTCATGTTCGTCCTAACTTTCATTCTAGTAAGTAAGTTCAGTCAATAACTCAAAGGACAACAAAGTCAAACAAAGTTAAATTAAGGTCATATAAATATTAACATATAATAAAAAAAATATGAACATGGTTAAGACATACGGATTAAAAACAATTGATTATATAAATAAAGCATACTTTAAAGGGCTATCATATGATTCATCATATATAGGTCCATGCGGACTACAGCCCTAGTGACAGGGAGTTTGTGTGGACTACTTATTAATCCCTTACACATATGTGCTTGCTTTCACATAGGACATAAACATACAAGTAGAAAATTTACAATCGCTAATTAGCATATAACAAGATACTTAAAATATAGAATCATGCTCACTAGATAAAAGTCTATAGGGACCAATTTGTCATGTTCACATAAGGAAAATAAGGTCATGTAACTAACATATCATACTTGTGCTTAAAGGAACTAGGTCTATATGGACCTAAACATGCATATGATCATATTTATTTAATGATTACTAAGACAATACAACATGCTTAACATTGAGTGTAAGAATTAATTCTACAACATACATATTACTATAATTGCCTACTTATCATGAACTAAAGTGGGGATAACAAAGTATCACCTCACTTATGTTTCAATTTTAGAGATCATAAGCCTATAAAATAGCAATAGACACACAATGGACCTCAGTTATTACCTAAATAAGAATTCTCTTCAAGTGATAGCACAAAAATCTCAAGGTTTGAAGAGAGGATGATTCGAATTGCCTTTAGATCAAGCTCAGTTTTCTAGATGTTCTCTACTTTTTTGAGTGTGATTATCAAGATCATAATTTTTTAGCCTCCTCTTTCTCTTTGGCTATAGAGAAGTATATATACTTAGGTCTTTTTAGGTTTTGTATTTTTATTTAGAATAAAGTCCTAATCCTAATGGGATTCTGGCTCTTAGACTGAATAGGAAGAATTCTACCTCCGAAAAGGCTTCTTCTATAGGTAAATCCATGCGAACTTGTTCGTACTAGTCTATACGGACTAAGTTTTTGGTCTGCTGGTCCATAGGCTCCATGGACTAGATTTTGGCCTAGTTTACATAGTTAGTCTATGCAAACATGGTTTAATAGGTTCGTGCAGACCTACCTCTTAAAGGCTTTATGCTATGCTTGAGAGTCTATCTCTGGCAATCATAATAGGTCAAGGGTGGGGTGTCTACACTCGTATACATACTACACATGCACTATTGAACTTTTAGTTTCCATAAGCATAACACATATATTTAATAAGCAATAATATAACACACTTTCCATGCATTAAGCTATTTACATCTTATATACATTTTGTCGTTGTGTCCATTAAACATAACATGCCTACTTGGATCTCCATTAAGATCTATCTCAAGCTTACATGAACATTCACTTTATGCAAGATTACACAATCATAATTAGGTAGTAATATCATAATACACCTATGCACATAAAATTATAACTCATATTATTCACTCTTCCACATATGCATGCCACATACATATATAACATACACTTAGCATTTCATAATCACATCCTCCATATCATACACATGGCCATAAAACATCCATTACTTGTCCCCATAATGCAAAAACAAGAATGAACATCAACTCAATGTCATTTAGCCATAAAGCTCAACAAAACATAAATTCCATTTCTTATGCCATACTTCACTCTTTATGTTCATATAGATATATAATAATCATTCCTATATATACATCAATAAGGACATACATACATCCCTAAGTATATGTTTATGTTCAACATACTTATATACAAATGATGTAATATTGTGCAATATCATTATCATGCATATCATCATATTTTAACATCATATAATAACCTAATCAGATATATAACATCATTGATCTCAAATGCCATGCACACCATATCATTCCCATGTATGATATAAAATACACCTACGTGCATATATATGATGTACCACAAGGCCATAATCCAAAATCTATTAATTACATACATCCTCTCACATAAATGGCTTAGTTAACCATCACACACATCACATAACATGAATGTATATCAATACTTATCATGCATAGCCATTTTAATGTAAACATGCTCATACACATATATACATATATATATATACATACATAGGACATACATCAATTCTATTTGTATTAGTTCAACTACACATACTGACAATGTTGAAAATCTCTACGTGACATATCTTGACCTTCTATTTGCCTTTACCATGGCTCTTGTTAATTTTCTCATCTGCCCATACTAGATTTAATATATAAAAATTCATAAAAGTCATTCAGCATGAAAAATGAAAAACTAAAAGCATATACATGACCTACAGGACCAAATAAACATGAGAAAGTATCCGGACATGAAAATTCTTAATCAAAAGTTAGTCACTATTCACCCATATGCAAAATCTCACAAATCCACTATTCTATCCATGTTTTCTTGCTTTTGTAAGGTTCTAGAGACCATGGAGGGCTTAGATAAGGAATTGGATGAGAGAGAGATTTGTGGTGTATCGAAAGGGGAAAAAAGAATAAAAAGCTTATAGAGAAACAACAATGGCATCGCTGGTGGGAGAAAGAAGAAATGGAATTGGCACTATTCATAATTTCTAAAAAGTCCAATTGCCCTTACCTTCGCTTTTCCTTTGTCATGGATCTTGTCGATGTTCTCAACTACCCATAATAGATTAGATATATAAAAATTCACATGAAAATCACTTGAGCATTAAAAGAAAAAACCAAAAGCATATATATGACTTACAAGACCCAAGGAACATGGGAAAAATATTGGGACTTGAAAATTCTTACCTGATCAAAAGTTGTTCATTATTCAGCTATATGTAAAATCTCATAAATCCACCATTTTATCCATGTTTTCTTGCTTTTATGTGGTTTTAAAGACCACGGATGAGTTGGATAAAAGTTTAAAAGAAAGAGATTTGTGGTGCATCAAAGGGGGAAGAAAGAAGAAAAAGCTTAGGGAGAAACAATAATGGCATCGCTGGTGGGAGAAAGAAGAAAGGGAATTGGAACTATTCATCAACTTTAAAAAGTCAAATTGTCTTTATATAAATAAATTTGACTTTCCCTCTTTTTACCCAAATGGTCCCTTAACTTCCTCTCTGTTATCCTATTAGTCCCTCATCTTTCACCTTTTTATCCCACTAATCCCTAATCTTCATTTCTATTATGTTTAACCTTTCAAATGATTTCATCTTTACTTCAAGTTTTATCCTTAATTATATTATGACTACTACTTCTATTTAGTGGGATTAGTGTGACCTTATTCTTAGGAAACACTATTCAAAAGTCGAGATTTTTCGGGCATTACAATACTTGAATAACATTTTCATTTAGTTTTAATACATATTCTTAATATTTTAAAACAATTTATTTTTGTAAATAATATTTATTTCTTTAAAATTCACATCTTTTAAAAAAAAATTAAATATTTAACACATTAAATTTGATAAAAGAAATTTATTTAAAAAAAACTTAACTTAGTATCATTTAAAATTTAAATTGAGAATTTTTAAAATGTCATAAAAATTACTTCTTCATCCTTTTTTCCCAAGATATTCACATAAGAAATTTTTTTATATAAATTATTTGAATTTTAGTGAAATAAATATTACTTAAAATATATTTTTTCAATATTAAGAATATGTTTTAAAAAATAAAATTATTAAAATGCTATCAGCTATTCATATTTCTTTTATTTAATTGAATTTGAGCAAAAAAATTCAATTTTTTAATTGTTCGTATAAATAGAAAAAAATTTAAAGGCAAAATAATTCTTTTTTGTGAAACATTAACATTAAAATAGAATCTTAGAATTATATGCTAATGTTGATTGACACATATGTACCACATGTGCAACACCAACTTAGCATCCACATCAATAGCATTAAGTCTCCTTTAATGGTATTAGATAAAGGGGCATAATAACACCAATTTTGAAACCTTATAAGCAATTTTAGATAACAGAAAAAACTTAGGTAGTAAATAGCTCTTTTTGACAAATGATATGAGCAATTTAGTACCTTTTTCATGTTATTTTTTCTCTATCACATATAGCAAAAAATTTAAATTTTTGAGATAAACCACCAATGATAATGGACTCAGATAATTTAAAATTCATCCTAAATATTAAAATCTACTAGCGTTTCTTGATTTACTACAAAGGATGACAACAAATTCCTTTTGTGAGCTTTTCTCATCAGGTTGTTGCAAACCATATGTAATAGCCTTATCGGATCCTTGAAGAATCTTAATAATAGGTGCACTTACAATCTTGACTCAATCCTATTACATCCCTCATATATCAACATCCCACAAAGCCTCTGGCCTCATATTCAGTCACAAGATAAAACTTAAGTCATAGATCACAAAAGTATTCATTCATCTATGCCAAAGCTATTCATACAAATTTATAATTTAAATAGATTACAGAATAATAACAGCTACTAAGCATACTGGACACATAACCTATAACTATTACATGAGTGCTATTACACAAAATAAGTCAAATAAAAATCATCTCCCTTGCTGATTCTACAGCTACATGGCACTTGTCTCGAGGCTGTGCTGATGTTCCTGTTAACCTAAGCACTAAAACATTAGTATGCTGAGTATAAAAATTAGTGGTGAATTTAATTAATTTAAAGTATGTTTTAGCTGTTACGCACAAGTAGTTTAATATCCATTTTATAGATTCATTCATATATAAGTCAAGTAAAATATAGCTTTCTTTGCATTTAATTATATATTGTTATAATCTTTTAGTAAGTTAATTATATACTAGTCAAATCCCTTAATAGATTAACTACGTTTAGGTTGCTGCACTAATTAAATTAAGCAGTTCATATAGCTATTTAACTATTATATTCAGATTAATAGGGTATAGTTGCCAATAAAATTATGTACATTATATATTATCCTTTGAATATATTCCCCAGACATACTTATACGTACGTGTATTACTCTCAGTTAACTATTTCCTTTTGCTTACTTACATTTCCTTTACTTGTATTCATAATATCATATTCATCCAACTAGTTAATCAATTAAAAGTAAAAATGTTCAAGTTTATACTTAGGCCCCACTAGGTAGACTAGACTTTAATACACTAGATCTAGAGGGAATAACTAGTGCAGTGGTCCCTATTTTGGACATATATTGCTGCACTGGCTTGAGTGCAATAATAGAGATCAATCATAGCCTCTCCAGACACAAGTGTTGTGTGATATAATGGAGATTAGCCCGTGGGCCTTCCCAATAACAAATAATAACATATAATTAGGTGACATGATATAGATAAGTTAGGAGACCTCTTTAGCCACCAAATAATCTCAAAGTCTGGGTGACATGATGGAGATCAGTTTGTAAACCTTTCTAGCCATAAACAATAAATCTCAACGACTAGGTGACATAATAGAGATCAGTACATAAACCTCTCTAGTCACCAGATACTTAGCAGCTGCTAAACCATAAGTTGACCAGTCAACCCATCCAGTAGGTGTCTACTAATAGGCCATTTAACTTCATTTCATGTCCATTCCTTCACTTATTATCCATATATAATATTCTTAACTCAAAAATAGATAGTTGTTAATTTTTACTCGACAGTCTATTCTTAGCCCAGATAGTTATGGCCCAACTGTCTGAATTTTTCATTTAGTTTATTACTAGTCATTATATAATAATATATAAAAGTGGTTAACAATCGGATACAGATTTATTTTAATAGTTGAAACATGACCTAGACATTTATGTATTTAGGTTCTATCAAACAATTTTAAGCCTATTTTTATAGTCTAAATTAAATTGAATTTATAATTATGTCTAGAGTTATTTATTTAATATTTAGAAATGTTTTACAGTTAGTTATGAATTTATTTTAATATTCAAAATTTTGACTTGGATAGATACATACCCTTTTTAGTTCCTGCTTGACAATTTCAAGTCTAATTTTTGAATTCAATTCACCTTTAATTGATAATCACATTTAAT
>CANXYI011842198.1:0-14410 GCA_948208565.1 Hura crepitans
TTGGGAAGGACTACTCACCCTTAAGCAATTGCTACCAAGAGGGGCTGTAAACCTCATATTTTGTGATTGAAATGATTTCAAGGAGCCTATGCATGTAGCTAGATTAAGACAATTGTGACACCTCTTACCCAATTCATCATAAGAAATGAATAAGGGATGGCACTAACCTTCTTATACATAATGCCCTTACTTGGATTCCAATATCTTTATTTATGCCCTCTTTAAGGTATAGTGTTATGTTTAAGATGCTTTAAAACACATCTTGAGAAAAATTCTCTAATTCTTGTTAATTCAATTTTGATGGAAATCCGATAGCATAATGACTATTTGGGAAGAACGCATCAAATTTTAAACAATAATAAAAAGCACTTTTATGGTTTATCCAATAGTAATTTTACTTTATAAAATACTTCTAACACACCATACACGTTTTTTTAATAACACATGTTTTTAGGTGCCATTGCCAATTCATCTCATGCATTCACACATTTCACACACACATGCATGCATTTTTAGCACATCTCAAGGAAGCAAACATGTTATCCATTATTACATTCATCAGTATGTTTATAATTGAGGATACATCACAATCTACATTAATAATTTACACAACTTCTAACTGATCTACAAACCTTTACTTGTGTGCTGTAATCTAAATATAATCTGTAACAAATGAAAGACATGTATGACAAAATCAACAACCCAGGGATATTTCACTGCTTCTGATATGAGATTGACTACACGTACTATTAACAACCTGCACATCAAAAAATTAATATGCCAAGCATCCTTTTAGTGGTGAAATTAATGATATATACATTGTATCGTATGCAAAGGAATCATGTAAACATGCAAAATATTTCAACCATAAGCAAAGTTCAACTTGTAAGCTATGTAACATGCATATAAGGAAGACAATCCAATTAATTTCATTAAAAGTTTATAGTATTTTTATATAGACCATTATTTTATCACAATTGCAACCATTTAAGTTGAAAACATGTTTTAAATATTAATATTTATGTTCTAGGCACATACTTAAGAGAATAGACTTTAAACAATAGATATCGGGATCTCTGCTTGTGTAATGGCCCATATTTTAGACCTCGATGGATGCACCCCTCATAACATAACATATCAAGATCATCATAAATATATAGGGGTTCTCCTTGGGAACCTCAATAGTTGCACCTATCTTACAAGTTGTGCAAGGTATGCATTTTAGGCCTTAATAGCTACAACCATCATAACATATCATAAATAGACATGTAGTGGAACTTATGGACCTTATAGTAGCAGCACTTACTTTAACATCTCATCATATGTGTTATCAATCATGTAATGTGCAAAAAACCTATATAGAACCTCAATAGCTGCACCCATTGAAAAATGGGGCACCTAGTTTCCTAGTAGCTGCTATGCTCTAGTTTATCGATCAACCTATCCAATAGGTGGTATAACTAATATGGTCTTTACTTTTACTTTTAATTATTTATTTGCTTACCTCTAGTCATTTCATCTTTTAGTAGTCTCTATTGGCCTTTCCACATGTGTTGTAAAATTATAGTCTAAGATCATATATATTCATCTTTAAGTGTTTAGCCAAGTTACCTTTTATCGCTGTACTACTTAATTTGTCATCCTATTAGTTAACATGCTCTTTACTTGTGCTTGTTCTCATTTCATTCACAACTTCATAATTTATCCCTTTAGCATGTTTCCTTTTATATGTAAATCTCTTTGTTGAACTTACTTTTTTATATCATTGATATATATTATGCTACTTAAAATATAAACATAAACACATTAGAGGTTGTACACCTCACCTAATTGGCTAACACACTAAAATGAAACAAAGCCATTAAAATTTTATACCTTATATCACTTGTTGTTTATTTATTCAATCACAATACGGTGGTTAACTATTAATTTATTTCTTTATATCACATAGACACGTAAACATATGAGCCCATCTGGTCACCCCACTCCTAGCCATATTTGTTTAGCCTTATTTCTATTCATCAACTCAATTATGTTCATAAGATGTCCTTAAGATCATATCCCTAGTAAATATGCATATTCTCTACTTTAAACCTATAACACCCCTTACCCATTCCTTAAGGAACCATGCAAGGAATGCTACTTTTTGTTTATCACCCATCCTTACATTTCTTCTGGCCTTATTCATTTAACACCTATAACATTATTTAATTTATTTATCTACTTAGGTTGTTTCCTTTATATTTCCATATAACCCTCTTAAACTGACTATAACAGACCTTAAAATTCATTTAATATGACAAAAATAATTTTATAGAAATTTGGGCAACATAATGGCTACCTAAGTAACAAACTAGAAAAATCTATCCTGCACAAAAACACTTCTAATATTACATCAATCAACATCCACAACTGCTAAACCCTTCTAGTCCCCCATAAATCACATCACATCTCAAACATTAACACATAAGGCCTTAGGCCTACAAAAATTAGAAACACAGAAATTTATATTATACCTAGTGTCTAGTAATACATCATTCATATAATCTACATATATGTCCAGTATTTATACTAACTAAGCCAATCTCACATCTACAATTGAGTGCCACTACTATTGTACCATTAAAAGTATAGAAATATTAACCTCACAAAATAAAGCCGCTGCACTGCAAAATATTAATGCTAAATTGCTACTCTATCTATGATCTGTTCATCATAACATCGATACAGTGAGTATGAACTCTATTGTGAATTAGATGCAATAAAAACATGTCATGCATACATACATGCAACACACATGTTATGGATCTCCATGCAACATACAGGGGTGATTTCATAAAATAATTTTAATTTATTCATCTAACTTATTATTTGAATTTCCAATGTCATGTCAATATTAAGTGTTCTAGGTTTTCATCCAATCACAGTCATCTGTACTAAGTAACACCGATTCATTTATGTAATTAATATTTTTCACTTTTACATTTAGGCCCATAATAGATAGATGAAACTTTCAAGTATTGGATAAGAAAGGAAATCTAGGATGTGCAGTTGCCCATATTTTAGACCTTAGTAGCAGTACCTACCTAGTGCAGTGGCCCTATCTCAGATTGTCATGGATGCACCCACATAGTGCAGTGGCCTATCTCAAGACCTCGATAGTTGCACCTACCTAGTGCAGTAGCCCACATCTAAATGTCCATAGCTACACCCACATAGTTTCATGGCCTACATTGAGACCTCAATAGTTCAACCTACCGAGTGTAGTCACCTATATTTGAATCTCTATAGCTACACCTATATAATGCAATGACCCATGTTAGGACCTTGACAGCTACATTCGCCATCATAATCATCTAGATTATGGCTTAGGAGGACAAATATCTCTGGTAACTGCTACTCCCTCATTGACCGATCAACCTATCCAATGGGTGTCGAACTAATAGGCTAACTCTACTTGTGATTTATTGTTCAGGTATAAATTATCTTATCAACATAATATTCATGTTTATATTATCTAGTTTTATGTCATTTCCTTATAGTAAGTCAATTAAACAATTATAAGTTATTTTATGAAAATGGTACTATTCATTTAGTTATTGGCTTTATTTATTTAGTCACTTTCACTAGTCATATAGTTATTTTCCTCATGTCTTATTTATCATGACTTTATTAATGATCATACAAAATCAACATCATCACATTTCACATTTTATCCACCATGGAATTTTTTCATAATCAACATAATTCTTCCATTGTTCACAAGTATTTATATCCATTCAGTTTTATATTATTTTACATGCCAACATATGCCATTGACTTATTATATTATGTACATTTCCCATTTACACTATTAATTCCATATTTTACCATAAACCAATAAATTGTGTGTATCTCTATTATCACATATTTATTTCTAACATTCCAAGGAACATACATATTAACTAACACATTTTTTATCATTTCACATAATCATTATGTACTATACATGATGCACATGCCATAACATACATGACATGCCATTCAGCCACATATATACCAATACCATGCACTAACACATGCTTTTCTCATTGAAATGACATGCACATCATCATTATAACATCATTCACACATAATAGTATGCTTATTTCAACTAAACATAGGTACACATGCATAAACCTACACTTTCATTCACATGTTCATACGTGTACACATATATTCACATCACTACATGCATTTATCACATCAAATTCACATACCTAGGGTAGCTTTACACACTTTTCCACCAAGCTAGGGCCTTTTCTCCCTTTGCTCCTCACTATTCCTTCTCACACCTACATATGGAACCCTAGACTTAGAAAATTCATATGAAATCCTATGAACGTCTAAATTGAAATCTATAAACATGGTTTCTCTTAGAATAAACAATGCTACTCGAAAGAAAAATAAAAACTAAGAAAGAACTACTTACACTCTAAAAGAGCATTATTCATCCTATACACATATCTTTCAAATAAGCCACTTTCTTAAAATTCTAAGGCTAGAAATAAAATCTAGGGGCTATGAAGGGTTAATTCCATATAAATATGTAAAGGTTAGAGGTGAATTGGGATTGGAAGAAAACAAAAATGGAGGGATGAGTTAAGAAAGGTGGCATCAACTTTGATAATTAAGGGAGGTTGAAGATGGCTTTTTTTTTTACACATGTGGACCTCTCACATATATAATTGTACACGTATTTAATAAGAGCCATGGTTAGATCATGACACGAGGCAATTTAATGGCCACAAAAATTTTGATTTCATTTTAAACTTAAAAAAAATTTTAAAATTATTTTAGGTTTCTAAAAATAATCACTTTCATTCCAAAAAATCATCAATTATGCCCATTTAGATCCTTATAAAATTTCAAGCCAAAAATCCAATGGCAAGTGGGTGTACTATTCACTCTTTATGACAAGAAATTTTGAAAAATTATCAAATGACCTTAAAAAATTAAGATTCCTTCACCAATTAACTCAGTGGAGTTTTTGACCTTTAGGGTATGATATTTTTAGGCCTATCTAGGTACATCCTAAGTCATTCCTGACAAAAGTTCATTTAAGGTCATTATTCATTAATTTACTGCCTAAAATGAATTATCGATTCTATTAAATTTTTAAATATTTCATTTTTATCATTTTTTGGCCCGTCAAAGTTTCATGACTAGCACATACCTTCCCTAGCCTTAAAAGGGTGTCTCGACTCTTAGAGAACCTTATTCAAGCCTCTGAGGTAATATTAATGAAACCTTGATTTACGGGCATTACAATTCTTCCCCTCTTAAGAAATTTTGTCGCCAAAATTATTTAGTGAGAACAGGCGTGGGTATTAAGCCATCATTTGCTCCTTATTCTCCCATGTTACCTCTTCTATATTGTGGTGTTTCCATAACACCTTTACTAATGGTACAATTTTATTCCTTAATTGGTTAACCTCTTATGACACATCTTATTGGATTCCCAAAGAAACCTAATAAGTGGTGCACTTCTTGCCAGGTCACCCACCTTGACTACTCCTATGGTCATTCGTTTTACTTTTACTTATATTGTACTAATCCACTGTGTCTAACTCTCAACTCAGCCTGTTTGTTCCTATAGCCCATTTAAGTCCATGCTATCATGTTTATACAATTATAAAAGTATTTCAACACATTCAGGTATTTTTTAGAAATTCAAGAGCATAATGACTGTCTAGGTAACTATCCTAAAATTTTTATCAACCTATAAACACTTCTATAAAACTTATCACATCTCTTGGACCTTTCTGGTCCCTTAGATATCATCCTATCATCATCATCATCATCTATCACATAGTAATCACCGGTCTCAGGCCACAATCAATAAATCACATAGGGTATCAGGCTCACCATACATCTATACAAGACAAACATACATATAAGGATTAAGAACTGATTTTATACAACATAGTCTGTCTGTTCAAAATTTAATTATAATCTATCCCTTATATACATCATACCCATTTTCCCACCTAAGTATATATAGTGAAAAAGCTATACAAATGTACTTTATTAACCTTCTCACAATTGACCTATAAACTCTCTACACGCTTTGTAAGGCAATGTCCTTATTCTTGGTACCTACGTATTGAAATAGGTACGCTGAG
Organism: Hura crepitans; assembly: GCA_948208565.1. Classification (NCBI taxonomy): domain Eukaryota; kingdom Viridiplantae; phylum Streptophyta; class Magnoliopsida; order Malpighiales; family Euphorbiaceae; genus Hura; species Hura crepitans. The sequence continues at coordinate 6,144 of CANXYI011842198.1, forward strand.
TATAAAATACTCAGTAGTGAATTCAATCATTAAAAACATGTCCAACAGTTTATCCATGCATCATATTCCTATTTCTTCTAGTTCTATTAGCTAGGTCCAACTTAGAGTTCTAACATGCAAAATTACCATTTCACCCCTAGGACATTTCTGTCTATAACTTTATCTAATAAATTATTACAACTTATATAATTTATGTTTTTGGATTATTATTAATCATTTTATGCACAAATTATAACATTTTATGTCATTACTCATAATCAGTGGAAAATTACTGAAATGCCCTTATGTCATATTTCATACTCATTTGTAAATTTATTAATCTTATTTAATTATTTCAACTTGCCCATCTCAGGAGACAACTATGATAGACATTAGATCTAGGGGAAAAATAAACTAATACAGTGCTCCTCATTCTAGACCTACGCCGCTGCACCGGCTTGATCACATTCTAGTACCTAAGGCGTAAATGATAATATCTAGTTTGCATAGTAGACTAACTTGTTTAATCAGTTAGTATACTGATCCTCTGAGACCTTGGGCACTATACTGACCATATTTAAAGTTTAAAGATGTCACAAACTAGTTTATTTGTTCGACTAGTGCAGTGACCCTTCAAAACCTATGCTGCTACACCGGTAAGAAAATATAAATCAAGTGAATTCATAGTCTAATTTGACTTCTAACTAGTAGAGTGGTCTAAAATGAATCTAGGCCGCTATACCAGCCCTGTCTGAAAATCAAATAAGATAGTAGCTACAAAAATCCGTAAGCTAAATGGTCATCCCATCCAGTGGGTGTCTATTTAGTGGGCCATTTCATCTCAATCTATGCCCATTTCTTTACTGATTAACTTTTTATAATATTATAAATCCAAAAACAAATAGTAATCATTTTTACTACAAAGTTGGAATTTAGCCCAGTCTGTTATGGCCTTAAACAAGCTATACCAGCTGAATTCGTAGAATATATATTTAAGGGTTCAGGTGCCAATAATTATGATATGTTATGCTAAATTTAATTACATAACTATTTCACAAATCTAAGCCATTTACTGTCTAAAGGATTTATTAGTTCAGGAAATAGTTATTTTTGGACAGTTACAAGTCATTGTGGCAAGTTTTTATTCAGCTTTCTAAGTTTATTTCACCTGCTTTTTAGTGCAATTTTCACTAGTAATGCATGCAATCATATGCCTAAAGCCAATCACAACCTAGGTCATAAACATAGCTAAAATCTAGGCACTCATGCACTTCCAAAAGGTCTCACATACTAGCCATTATAGGCACAAAGTTTAGGTACATAATTCATTCTTAAACTATAACCCTTACAAGTAATTTCAAGTCACTTTTCATATTTGTTTTCTAGTCAATTCCTAAGGTCATGTTAAAGCCATTTTTAAGTAGTTTTCTCACTACCTATCATGCCATTTCAAAGTACATATTAACAAAGTTATACCAAGGTATCATCATGCCATTTCATGTATTTTAACTTATATTAACCATACATATTAACTTGCCCACAAACCATACTTGCCAAGCCTTTTTATGCCATGCAAAACTCATGGCTACCAAAGGATGTATTGCTAACCCATACATTTTGACATCATTTATCATTCACACACCTTGCCTATTATCAAACTAGCATACATTCACACATTTGTACTTCATACCAACCATATTATATAATTTTACAAGCCATAAATGCCTTGGCCATACCTTATACCCATAAGTACATGCATTGTGACAATAAAACTAGCTCCTGGACATGCATCACTACATCTATTTCTAACTTTTACCATAGTACACTCATCATATACCTCTCGGCTATATGCATTTTCATAAAAATTATGTATATTTCCATCAATTCACATGAAATACCATTACATGCCAACATCTAAACCATCATTTCATAGTTCAATCATCCTAAACACATATCAAGGTACACTAACGTACATCAAACCCCATAAGAACCTCTCAACCAAAGTGTAGTTAAACACTAGCAATAATTCATTTTTCCTAAGTAACCATACCATTCACATTTCTTTATGTCATGTCCTAAAATCCTCTAATGCAAACACTTATTCAAGTTAATCCATGCACAACAATCAACTTAAACTCAAAAGAGAAGTTCCTAAAATTTAGAGGGCATGAAGTGAATGGCTGAATTCACATACCTGACACTTCAAAGATGATGAATCCACTCTTTAAGCATCTTAAAGCCCACTGCCAACCTACCATGACACACTCTCCTTCCCTCTTTCAAGCTCTTTTTTGTTTTAAAACACCTCAAAAGCCATAAAAGTCCATCCCCACAGATGTTTGGCATGTCACATAATCAATTCTAGCAAGAAAAACTAAGGAAAAACTCAAGAAATCAAAATGAAGCTCACCTTTATTGCTTATTAGATAGCTTTTTTCTAAGAATCTTTGGGGATTTTTAATTTCTTCTTAGAAGCTCCTTTCACTATAATTCTTTTTCATTTAACTTCTTAACAAATCAAAATAATTTTTGGTAAGTAGAAATTCTAGAATTGAGTTGAAGAAGATGATGAAAATGGGAGAGGAAGAGAAAGTTGGCATCAGTTTCATTGGTTGCCAAAAGGAAAATGGGTGCTTTTGTTTTAAGTGGAAAATTCCATATGGCACTCGCCCTTGCCACTTGGCAAGAGTCTTAGGCCAAATGGCCAAATGTGGGTGGGTCCCACAGCCACCTGGGACTGCCCCGACACATCTCAATTTTTCGTCAAAAATTCAAAAATTCACCCAAATTCACACAGACCTCAAAAAATAATATCGTTTATTCTAAAATTCATATTTTAATCTACTCTACATGCTCATGAACTTTTATTGCCAAATTTATTGATAGGATAGTTTTTAGACTGCCTCAATTTGTATACCGACCTTAAAAATTATGAGAATTTATAAACATCCTTAGAATTCAAAAATTCTTTCACAGATAGACTCAATGGAATTTTTGAGCTTCAAGGTCAGCTATTTTTAGGTCCATCCGGGCATATCTTTGCTCATTCTAAGCTTGTAAAATTTTTATTGCCTAGAAGGGTAGCTTATAGTCCAAAATGAATTATTGGTTCTACTAAATTTTTAAAATTTGCCATTTTCATCAAATTAAAACCCCTCAAAGTTTCATAACCAGTGTTACTGCCTTGATTTATGTGCAAATGACTCGGCACCCTAATCACACTTTTTGAACCTAATGGCACTATTCATAGAGCCTTAGAATACAGGCATTACATTTCTTCCCCTCTTAAGAAAATTTTATCCTTGAAATTACCTAGAGCATATAAATGAGTGTATTGAGCCTTGATATGCTTTTCTGGCTCCTTAGTAGCTCTTTCTATTTTATGGTACCTTCATAGCACTTTAACTAGTGTTATGGACTTATCCTTAGCTACTTCAATTCACGAGGCAAAATATTTAATAGTTCCTCCTCATAACTCAGATCCAACTGTACTTCAATATATGTTATCAAAATCACATGTGATGGATCTAATTTGTACCTTCTAAGCATAAAAACATATAAAACATCGTGTATTTACTATAATTTAGGCGGTAGTGCTAGCTTATATGCTAAAGGTCCAAGGCTTTCTATAATCTCATAAGGTTCTATGAACTTAGGACTTAATTTTCACTTTTTCTTGAACCTCAACACGTTTCTCCATAGAGAAACCTTCAAAAACATTTTTTCCTTAATTGTATATTCTATATCCCTTTACTTCAAGTTAGCATATGATTTTTATCTATCCGCAGCTGCCTTTAACCTTTTTCTGATTAACTTTACTTTTTCTTTAGCTTCTTTGATTAGATCCATACTGGAGATCTTTCTCTCTCTAACTTCACCCTAACACAAAAGAGTTTTACATCATCTCCCATACAATGCCTCATATAAGGCCATCCTTAAGCTAGACTGGTAAGTATTACTATAGGCAAACTCTACCAAAGATAGATATTGATCTTCGTTACCCTTAAGCTCTATAGCACATCCTCGTAACATATTTTCAAGTATCTATATCACCCTCTCCGACTGTCTATCAGTTTGAGGATAAAATGTTGTGTTATAAGACAGTCTAGTACTTAAAGCTTCCTGTAGCTTCCCCCAAAATTTAAAAGTGAAGTGAGGATCCCTGTCAGAAATAATATTCACTAGCATACCATCTAATTTGACTATCTTATCCATATATAGTATAGCTAGCCTCTCTAAAGAATAATCCATCTTGATTGAAATAAAATGAACTGTCTTTGTCAATCTATCAATAATTACCCATGTAGCATTGTATTTACCTTGGGTTAAAGGTAAACCCATCACAAAATCCATGGTCACCTTTTCCCATTTCTACTCTAGTATTACTGTATGATGAAACAATCCAAAAGGAACCTAATTCTCAGCTTTCACTTGGTGGCATATCAAACACTTGTAACATACTCTACCACATCTCTTTTCATACCAGGCCACCAATTGTTGAAATATGTGACCTCTTGCATAGTGGAAAATTAATAGCCATGAATCCCAATAATGAGATGATTTTTCAAAAAAAATATCAAAAAATGTAGCGAAAATAAGTGTTTAGGAGATTTTTACTGTTTATCTTCGAAATTGATTCCTTTCAGTTTTTCTTTACATTGGATTGTTGCAAACTACAGCGTTCCAATATAAAGGACCTCTAAGTTATCCACACTAGAATAGGGAGACAAGAACTTACAAGAGAATAATAGAAAGAATCCAAAAGCTTGAGGCTAGTGGGCAATCAAAATTTCAAAAAGAAGGGAGGAAATAGAAAATAATTTTCTATTCGGTGGCTCTTTTATGACCCACACAAAATCTGAATTTAGTAGGGTTTTTATACCCTTTTAATTGCTATTCTAGGTTAATAATTATGAGCCTTTATAACTCTTAAAAGGATGACCTAAGTTGGGCTTTTAATTAAATCAAAAAAAGCTCTAAAATTGCTTATTTCTTATGCTTATACATTAGGCCCAAAATTTGGTTTTTAGATTAACTCTTGGCTTCAAGCCCAATGCATCCTTTTTCTCCTATTTTATTTCTTCTAATGAAATCTAATGCCATATAATAATCTATAATTTCACCTCATCTCCCACATCATATAAGTGTGCGATACTATAGGCTTTCGAAGCATGTTGGCAGCACACAGTGAATCAGAGTCCTAGTTGGACTAAGACTTTATGATTTAATCTCATAAAATCATAGTTAATTCTTAATTAATAAATTGACTTAAGTACAAGTCAAAAGAGGCATCTAGCCAAGCATCATGACTACCTAAGTGTTAGAAGGTTAGTGGTTTGACCATTTTACCCTTTCATATATAATTATCATGTAATCAACTCCTTTCACAACACTTAGCCCATATAGGTTTAAGTATGGACTTGTGTTAACTCAATGCTTAATTAATTATGTCTAATTATGCTTTGAATATGTTGATTCTAATATTGATTTCCTTATTCCCAAAATGCCCTTTTAAATCTAATTCACTTTGCACTTTACTTTGACCAGAGATTTCTAAATAAAGACATTTTATTAAAAGTATGAAATAAAGTCCTTACTATAATCTGGGGTGGTGAATTCTTTATTGATCACTTAACTACCTTTAACTAGCTTATGATATACGCAACCTCCTTACTATGTATAACTCATGGCAAAGAAAAAGCACCAGAGTTAAAGTATAACATTTGATACTTAAGATACCTTAATGATCTTAAGTCCAAGGATACTTGCACCACTGATATGATGAGATTCTTTCACTAACATAGATTATGTATCCATGTGAAGATCTTATGAAAGGTTTCCAATGTACTTATTTCTCAAACAAGTATCCCCATGTTATCTCTAAGCATTACCATACTTATAGCTTGTGTGAACTACTGCTTGACCTAGCCAAGAAGTATAACATATGCTAGTTTATCCGTATTAACAATGTCTAATCTTGTTAATACAATAACTAGGGATAATTTAGGTATTATCACATTTACTTACAATGGGAATCTCACATCATGAACTCTTCATGATTTCCTTTGTACTATGATTTTATACCATGGACTTTATTACATAGTTTAAGATTATTATCAAGCAAATGTCATAACATTAGCACTAAGTAATAAAGAATGCCATTTTATTAATGAATAATTGTTTGATTGTTCTTGAAATTATCCCTATTACACATGTGCTCTAAGGTATACAACTAACACTAATAATGAGATTTCATATCCAAATACATTTTTATGCCCTAGGATGCATAGAATAAGGGGCCTTATATGCCTTCTTGAGTATTTGTAACCTCAGGTCATCTGTACTAGGTACACATAACCTATTCTAATAATATAGATACCCATCCTCTATCAACTCAAACCCTATAGCCTTCCCCTCTTTAGCCTTACTTGCCATCTGAACTAGCTGGTCATCTTTCATCTGACTAACTTTAACCTTCTATCTAAAGTCTGGCTTCACCTATAACTCTGCCAACATAGCATCTTCTAAAGTGTACTACAAACTAACATTCATAGCTTTTAGAGCCATCATAAATTTCTTGCTTAAAGCATTTGCCATAATATTGGCTTTCTTTAGGTGGTAATCAATCAGGCAGTCATAATCTTTGATTAGCTCTAACCATTTTCTCTATCTCAGGTTCCACTCCTTCTGACTAAAAAGGTATTTTAGGCTCTTATAGTTTATATATATGTAGCATTTCTCTTCATATAGATAGTGCCTCCCTATTTTCAAAGCAAATACAATGGCAGCTAGTTCTAAATCATAGATAGGGTAATTCCTCTCATATGGCTTCAACTATCTTAAAACATATGCCACTACCTTTCCCTCCTAAATTAGTATACATCCTAAGCCATTCAGTGAAGTATCATTGTTCACTATAAAGTCTTTACCCTGTTCAGGTTAAATTAGGATAGCAACTTTTGTTAGCATCTTCTTCAATTGCTTAAAATTGTTTTCGCACTTATCATCCCACTCAAATTTCACATTTTTTCTAATCAGTCTAGTTAATGGATTTGCAATGATGGAGAATCCTTTTACAAATCTCCTATAATATTCAACTATATTGATAAAACTTCTCACTTTAATTACATTCCTAGGTGGTTCCAATTCTACCACTACCTTTACTTTACTGGGATCAACTCTGATTCCCTTTTGTTGAAACTATGTGACCTAGAAAAGCAACATCACTTAGCCAAAACTCACACTTTCTAAGCTTGGCATAAAATTATCTCTCTCTCAGGGTCTGTAACATAACCCTAAGGTTTTTTTCATGCTTTTCCTAGGTTTTAGAGTACATTAGGATGTCATCTATGAAAAGCACCATGAACTGATCTAGATAAGACTGAAAAACTCTATTCCTGAGGTCCATGAAAGTAGCTAGGGCATTGGTGAGCCAAAATGGCATCACCAAAAACTCATAATGCCCGTACCATGTTCTTAAGGCAGTTTTAAGAATATCAGCCTCCTTAATCCTCAATTGATGGTATCCAGATCTCACATCAATCTTAGAAAATACCCTTGCCCCTCTCAATTGATCAAAGGGGTCATCTATCTTAGGTAATGGATACTTATTCTTCATAGTCATTCTATTCAGCAACGTATAATCAATGCATAACCTGAGTGACCTGTATTTCTTCTTTACTGATTTTTATTGTTTATCTTCGAAATTGATTCCTTTTAATTTTTCTTCACCTTGGGTTGTCAAAAACCACAGTGTTCTAGAATAGGGAGACAAGAACTCACAAGGAGAAGAATGGAAAAAATCCAAAAGCCTAAGGGTAGTGGGCAATCGAAATTTTCAGAAAGAAAGGAGGAAGTAGAAAATAATTTTATGTTCGGTGGCTCTTTTGTGTCCCACACAAAATCTGAATTTAGTAAAGTTTTTATACCCTTTTAATTGCTATTCTAAGTTAATAATTATAAGCCCTCTTAATTCTTAAAAGGATGACCTAAGTTAGGCTTTTAATTAAATCAAATAAAGCTCCAAAATTGCTTCTTTCTTATGCTTATACATTGGGCATAAAATAGGGTTTTTGGGTTAACTCTTGGCTCTAAGCCCAATGTATCCTTTTTCTCTTATTTTTTATTCTAATTACATCTAATTCCATATAATAATCTATAATTTAACCTCATCTCCCATATCATATAGGTGTGTGATCATATGGGCTTCTAAAGCTTGTTGGCAGCACAAAGTGAATCAGAGTCCTAGTTAGACTGAGACTTTATAATTTAATCTCATAAAATCATAG
>CANXYI011842475.1:0-10733 GCA_948208565.1 Hura crepitans
GTGCGGTACATGTATATAAGGGCATTAAATCAGCATTTATCAAAGGTAAGACTAAAACATTAATTAACAAAATACTAGTCATACCATCTGGTGCTATAGCCACTTTTTTAGTCTCACTATACACTGCCTGGCTGAAGCACAAGCCTTAATTCTACCACCCAGGCTTATACTAGACTACTCTCCTTTAGTCTATTTTTGACCCTTACATTGGGGTGGAACATTAGATATTTGTGCTTGAGCACCTTCTATCTATCCCTGAGGACACTTTCTTTGTGGTGACTTATAACATCACATTAGAGACATTCTTCTCACTTGCCTCCTCTACACTTTTCCTAGTGCTTTTTCTAACAACAACCATACATAGGTAGTCTACTCCTAGTACCCTTTCTAGTATTGGGACCTAGAATGAAACTATGCCTGTAACTGACCTTCTCTCCTTATCTTACTAATTTGGTACTGTATTGGGTTGTCCTACAATACACTGCCTCTTTCTTTAAAAGAGGTCTCTCTTTGCTGGTACCATTTCTTTCTATTACAAGCCATTAGCACTGTACTATCAAATCCCTCTTCTTGAGGTTTAACTGTCTGTATCCTTAATTCTACATTTAGTCCTATAGGGAATCTCTTATATTCTATATATGTCATTGAAAATAATTTCCTCAACATACTTTAAAAATCTAGCAAGATCCTTTCATGTACTACTTTTCACTATATTAGGACAGGGTTTCTCATGTTTGTTATTAGTCAGTCACTCTTAACTCTGGCTACTAAGCATCATAACTAAGTTCAAATGCTTGATACAGGACCTATTCTCTATATACTCTAATTATGAAATAAATTGGTTCCATAGCCCCTTCTTTGGGCAACCAGACTAGTCATTTCTATACTACAAAAGACATTTTTTTGTTTGGAATTAAAGCTTAACTCTTTGTTATCCATGTACTTTACCAAGGAACATTGAACCTATGCTCTAATACCACCAAATGTGACACCCCCTACTGGATTCCTGAAGAAACCTAATAAGCGGTGCACTACCCACCAGGTCACCCATCATAAAATTTTTCCCAAGGTCATTTGTTTAACATTCACTAATTACTCTCCAGTTCATTTTATCTTACTCAAAAATTACTTCAATAGGTTCCTATTACCTATTTAGGCTAAAATCCTTATGGTTTAGCCATCATAGAGAAATACTGATAACACTTCGGTATCACTTAAATATCCAACAGCATAATGGCTGCCCAAGTCCTATCCCAAAATTTTTAACAATATGTTTAACACTTTTATAAACAAATCCCAACACCTGCACCCATTTGGTCCCCCATTCTTAGCCTATAATCATCATCTGACACATATCACACACAGGCTTTAGGCCAAAGATGAACATGCATAAATATAGAGCCTTAGGCTCACATCAGCATAAACATCACATATATTCATTCATTCATAAAAGAAGAAATATAATCACTTAATTTACATCAATAAGTCACATTTGCTTAATTACATTACATTTCAAAAGCTAAATACATTTCCCACCTAAGTACATGGATATTATAATTATACCAAAAATTACTCCCAAAGTCTTCACTTGTATCCTATGAATCACTGTCATCATGCTTTACGAGGTAAGCCCTATTGTAGTGTACCTGCGCACCAAAACTGGTACATTGAGTATACAAGATACTCAGTGGTTAACTTAAAGCAATTTAATCATGATATAATATTAATAATTTATTTGAGCAGTTTAAGAATAATTTTACTTGATTATATAACTTAATTATTCGCTAGGGTGCCAAATTACTAAAATACCCTTATGGTATTTATCTAGTCTGAAAAAGTATTTTTGACTTAGCTAAATCGTTTAAAAGGGAGGACTATTATTTTTAACATGCATACTCTATGAGAAAATCACTTAATCTGTCTTATAGGTGAAAATTACCAAAATACCATTTTATTGTGTTTTTATTACTTTTTGAGAAAAAGTCCTTTAAATAAGCTTGAACTTCATCTTATGTGTTTATTTTGCTTAACTTAATTCACTGTAACTAATCTAGCACATCTGTTCAACTATTCAAAATACCTTTTGGCTTTCCCTTTTTCGAAAAATTTAAAAAATACTTTTTCGTTAGGCTTAATTGTTATATTCATAATCAGTCTGATTATTTACTTAATTTAATTCTCTAGCTTGAGTAGGAAGATGAAACTTTAAGACACTAGATCTAGAGGGAAAATAAAATGGTGCAGTGGTCCTTATTTTGGACTTATGCCGTTACATCGGCATGTGTGCCATAATAGAGATCAACCGTAACCTTATCAAACATAATAAAATAATTGAGTGGCAAAATGGAGATCAGCCCTTGGGCCTCCCTAACCACAAATGAATAACTATGTGACATAATAGAGATTAGCTTGTAGGCCTCCCCAGTCATAAATCATTAAGAATTGGGTGACATAATGGTGATCAGTCCATAGACCTCTCCAGCCACTAACTAGCCATTGTAAAACCCTAAGTTGACTGGTCAATTGATCTAGTAAGTGTCTAACCAATGGGCCAAGTAGTTTAATTTAACTTTATTTACTAGCAAAAATTATTCTTATAATATTTAGATCTCAAAAATAGACAGTTAAAAATTTTATCTTATACTTTGAAAATTTATTTAGAATGGTATAGCCACTTTTTGGCTCTACCGAGTGCAATCCTAAAACAATTCTTAAGTTGTTGCTATCAAAATTTGAGATATCTTATATTGTTATTTATCAAGGTATTACTCTTAAAAGATTAATACTTTTTGTCTAGTGACATTTTTGGTTCATGTGGAGGTTAACTAGATAGTTATAGGTCATTTCAACCACTTTTTAATGTTACATTCTGGGACTATTTTAAGTCCAAATTTGAAACAATTTTCAAGGTTCTGTTTAGTACTTTACTAGGCACGAGGCCAACTATAACTGGGCCAAATCCTTGGCTAAAATATAGGCACAAATGCCAATTAAAACTAGGCCAAATCTATGGCCATAATCTAAGCATCAAAGCCACTAAAACTAGGCCAACACCATGGCTAAACTATAACTCAATTCTAGCCTTTCAAAGGCATAATTATGATTCAACTTATTGACTCATTCGATGCCATTTTTAATTCATTATTTCAAGCTTTACTTACATATTTTTAACTCAAGTTTTTCTTCTCCATTTCAAGGCACCTCTCTAAGGTATATATTATGATATCATAAGGTCATATAATTAATTTATTCCCTTGGTCATTTCATGCCCATTTTAATACCTTAGTAGCATACTAAATCACTATATTAAAAAACTTAAGATTCATGCCAACAAGCCATGAACAACTCTTAGGTACCTATGAGAAATTTAAATAAATTTTCAGTCTTGTTCTCAAAATCACTATATTCAATCATCTTAACATGCCATGAACTTAAAGATACTCATTAACAATCCAATTCCAAGCCAACATTGCTAAAGTACAAATTAGTATTCTTAAAACACAAGTATAAAAGCACATGGGTACACCTAAAAATTCATTATCCATAATGAATTCTATTCTCAATTCTCATGGTCCTCATCCTAGCATGCCAAATGCATAATAAATTCCATTATAGGCAACAAATCACCCATCTAAGTAATCATAGATAACAATTTCAGCAAGCATTTTTAAGTCCAATTTTGTAAACACTACAAACAACACATTCCAATCTATTAAATGCTCAAGGAAATCAACCTAACCATGGAAGAATTAAACCTTAACCACATCATTTTAGCCCTCCTAAGTCCATGTCCACTAGCCTAGGCACCCAAATACATGAAGAAAAGGTAGAAATTTCACTTATAAAACTCTTTCAAGGTGTCATCCTCACCAAGTCCATATTGCTAGCCCTATTTCCAATAGCCATGGTAACTTTGTTCCTCCTTAGTAACCACCAAGCTTGCCTCCAATGGCCACCAATCCCTTATGCACACCACCACATAGATATTAGCTATGATTTAGAATAAAAAAATCACCCAAAAAGCCCAAGAAATGAGAGAGATATAGGCACAAACTCACCTTGGTGTCATTTTTTGAGACTGTTCTGACACAGGCCCCTTGTTTGATTTTTTTCTCTAAGACCATAGCTCCTTTCAGCCTGATTTATTTTCCTCATGATCCCTAACATCCTAAAGAATTTTTGGCCATTAGAATCACTATATTTGGCCACTAAAGAAGAAATTTATGGCCTGAATATAGAGGAGGTGGTGTCCAGAATTCTAGGCATAATGGAAAAAATGGGGAAAAAATGGGTTTTAATCTTTTAAGTGGAAATCCACTTGTCTTGGCTTCCTTGCCACTTGGCATTGCAGTGAGTCTCATTTTGATAGCTCAAAATTGTCTTGGAAATTCCTGAACCATCTCGATTTTTTTAGAAACTTAAAAAATTCATAAAAATTCACTTGAACCTCTAAAAATTATACTGTTTTTTTAAAATTCTTATTTTAATCCTCTTTACCTACTAGTAATTTTTTGTGGCCAAATTCCATCTATAGGGCAATTTTTCAGACTACTTTAATTTTTGTGCCAATTTAAAAAATTACGATATTTTTGCAAATGACCTCTGATTTCAAAGATTCTTTCACCATTGGACTCAATGTGATATTCTAGCCTCAGGGTCCACTATTTTCAGTTCTGTCCGGACACAACTCAAGTTTGTCCTGACCTAAAAATTTTTTATTGCTCCGATGGGTAGCTTATAGTCCGAAATGAATTGTTGGTTCTGTTAAATTTTTTTATTTTGCCTTTTTCATCCAGTTAAAAGCCCCTTAAAGTTTCATGACTTGTGCCATTGCCTTGGTCCATGTGCAAATGACTCGGCACCCCGGATGCACTCCTCGGATCCTATGGCTCTATTCTCAAAGCCTCGAAACATAGGCATTACACTCTCAACCTTGTACAACATTATAGTTTAAAGGAATTGTAACTTAGATATTTTCACTCATGTACTTTACCTAGGAACATTAAACCTATGCTCTAATACCACCCAATGTGGCACCTTCTATCAGATTCCTAAAGAAACCTAATAAGTGGTGCACTTCTTGCTAGGTCACCCATCTTGAAAATTACTCTTTCTTTTCATTCATTTAACTTTTACCAGATTCTTATAATTTGATTCAGTTTAACTCCAAAATTTGTTGTCTTTTCCTAAGCTCAACTTAAGGTCATACAAGTGTATTTATACCACAAATATCTATTCATATGCTTCTCAAATTTTTACTCAGATCCGATAGCATAATAGCAGTCTTGGTCATGATCAAAAACTTTTAACACTTGTAGAACACTTGAATAAAAATATTTCACATCTCTTGGACCTTTATGGTCCCTCAAATATACACTTAACATCATCTATCTATCTATTTCATCAACATAAGCCTCAGGCCATAATCAAGCAATCATAAATTAGAGCCTCAGACTCACATTCTATATTATCAAGTAAAGGAAATCACATATTCAAAATAGTCTGATAATATACTTATTACAAAACACTGTCTCTAACATATATGTTTATATAAGCCACCTATACATAAGATACCCATTCCCACCTAAGTGCAATGAGTGCAAAAGCTATACAATATATACATAACAACCTTCTATCAACTATCATTTGAACTCTGGCTGCACGCTTCAAGAGGCTGTACCTGGATTATCCTTCCTTGCACATTGAAATAGGTATGCTAAGTATATAATATACTCAGTGGTGAACTAAAAAATTAAAATCATGTCAGATGGTTCATTCATGCATATATAATTACAATATTAATTTATTTAGATTAGTTGGTTCAATTAAAATAATTGTGTGCAAATGACTAAAATGCCCCTATGTATACATGCTAATACATCATTAAGATAATTAAGTCAAATTATGCATTTTATTATTTTTTAATATCATATTTAATTCATATATTGCTTATCCAATTTAATTTAATTAGCTTGACTAGAAAGATGACACTGCTATACACTAGACCTAAAGGGAAATAAAAAAATAGTGCAATAAGCCACATTCTTGACCTCGACTGCTGCATCGGGCTAATCAATTCATAACACCTAAGATGTAAATAACATAATGTGGTCTATCTCATAGACTAGTATAGTAGCCCTCCAGGACCTTGGTCATTGTATTAACCCTGTTTGAAGCTTAGTGATGCCATAATTAGGTCTGCTTAGCAGACTAGTCTATCTAATAGACTAGTACAAGTGGCCCTTCGGGACTTATGCCATTACATTGGCATAATTAAGTAAATGGCCTCAAGCATGCAAAAGTAGATAATTGTCTGTCTAATAGACTAGTACAATGGCCCTAATATAGACCTAGGCCACTATACTAGCGATGCCTGAAAATCAGGCAATGTAACAGTTGCTAAATCCCTAAGTTGATCGGTCAACCTATCTAGTGAGGGTCTAACTAATGGGCCATTAATCTCAATTTATGTTTATTTCTTTCTAATTTAACTTTTATAATATTTCTAGGTGAAAAATAGTCAGTTTCAAATTTTATTTTACAGTTTAATTTTAGCCCGCTCTAGTATAGCCATAATCAGGCGGTAACGAGTAAATTCCATGATTATTTTAAGTTCTCTAGGTACCAATAATTAAGGTATACTATGCTTCATTTTATTACATAATTTTTTCTCATGTAACTACCATTTACTGTCTAATGGTATATTTTTAGTTCAGGTAATGGTCAAAATTGTACAGCTATAGGTCATCTCCATAATTTTTGGTAGCCAATTCTGGGTCCATTTCTTATCTTTTTCAGTGTAGTTTTCACCATTAATCTCATATTATTAATAGGCCTAAAGCCATTCAATTTCTAGGCCATTTATAAGGTCCAATCACCAACTTATAACCCTTAAAGGCACATGTTTAAGTTCATTTCAAAGGTACATTTCATGTCCCATATTTCAAGCTTCAAGGTGTTTATTCATTCATCAAAAGTCATTAAAGTTTACTTAACATTTTCATCCATATAGCTCTCAGGTACAATAATATATAAGTCTTAATCATATATTTTGTAATGCCCAAAAAATCATCATTATATGAACAATAACCCTCAAGCTTGACATAGTAGTGTTTAGGCCACCGAAGGGTAACTTACAGATAGGGATTTTAGTCAATCAAACTTTGACAGACCAAAAAGTGATGAAAAAGAATGAACTAAAAATTTTAGCAAAACTAATAAATCATTTTTGACTGAGAACTAATGAATAGTGGCCTCAATTGGGATTGTGCCGAGATAGCTCTAGGAAGTGCCCAGACGGACCAAAAAATGTCATACCTTAAACCTCAAAAATTCCAATGAGTATGATGGAGAATGAATTTTAATTTTCTAAGGTCGATATATATTTTTCTAAATATTTTTATTCTGGCTGGTGAATAATGTCAAAAAGTCCATAGTTGAATTTTGACCTAAAATTTTATATGGGTCTTAATGACACTAAGCAAGGATTTTTAAAACTAAATTCAATATTTTTTAGGTCCAAATAATATTTTATGAATTTTTGAAGCTTAAAATGGCATGGAGTGAATAGTAACCCTAGCTCTCGGGGGAGTCTTAAGCTAAAATTTTATGGGACCCTTAATGAATTTAATTGAAGATTTTTGGGACTAGAATTATTATTTTTAGAGGTCTAGAGAAATTATTTTGAATTTTCAAATTTTACAACAAAATAGAATTAATTTAGGCCGTCCAATTGACACATGGCATGATCATGGCCATCCACTTTGCTTAAGGACTTAAGGGGACATGTGTGCATGGTGGATGGAATGAAAACAAATCATCTTCTCCCATATGCACAAGAAGCAGACACTATTCTCCTATGGAAGCCACTATTTTTTGATTTTTTCTCTCTCCTCCCATCCTAAAAACACAAAATTTATATGGCACTGAACCTCCATAATATTCTAAAGCTATTCTAACTAATAGAAGTGGAAAAGGATGTCAAGAAATAAAGTTATAAGCAGTTGATGAATAGTGCCATTTTGATGTGTAAGTGATTCTTTTCAAAGTTTCATATTTTTTCTATGGAGTATTTGAGGTGTACATATTATCCATAAAAAGAGATTTTAATTTAGGGTTATGTGTGATTTTGTAGGAATTTTCAAAGTTAGAACCTATAATGGAAATTTTGGAAATGGTGGTTAAAGGTGGAGGAAGATGGATTCAATGGTTCTGGAGTGGCTTCAACATGTCTAGGAGTCTACTGTAAGTGAATTTAATTAAAACATACTTCATATGTTAGGAAAATATGGAATTGAAGTATGGGTATGTGTATAGAAGTTGAAGTTATATGTGTATAGAAGTTGAAGTTACATGTGTATATATGGTAGTGTGTATGTGAAATGCTTGTTAAGATGTGTAACTTAAGGATATATGATGATATGGATGTGAATTGAATGTGAAAAGGATGTGTAGGTATGTGATGCATGCATGACTATGTATATATGTATGTCATGTATGCCATGCTATGATTATAGACGTATGGCATGAGTGCATGGGATGTATGATGGTAACATGGTGTAAGATATGTGAGGGACATAGAATGAATAAGAAATGGTATGGTTATATGAAAAGAATTGATAAGATATGTTGTATGAATGATGTATGTAGTATGGATGTGTGAGAACATGTAATCTAATGGGTAAAGTGGAAAATGTTAGATGGAAGGATATGATTTTAATTAAGAGATATTGTTTAAGATTTTAGAGTTTGAAATAATGGATTTATATACTAAGATAAATGTAATGTTGATTGGGAAAAGTATGTTAGGATATAATGAATTGGTGAGGAAGGAAAATAAAGTGAATTAGAAGGTCGGTGATAAAAAGTTACTAAATGAATAGTGACTATTACATAAACAGGACCTATAACTATCTAGGAAATTACTATGACCTATAACTATCCGAAAAATATAACCTAATGAAATAAATTATTATCTATGTTTTTTTGAGCTTGAAATAAGTAGAATAAATATGTGGTAATTTGGAAAAGTGATTAGCTGAGTCCAATTGAAATAAAATAGGTTAATGAGCTGCTCAATTATTGAAAAGCTGAATGAATAAATTAGGAGACAAGGGAAGAAATTTTTAATGCACAATAATGTATGGATAAAGTTTTAGAAAACTAATACTTGGAAATTTGGTGGACTTCAGGATATAAAAAAGAGATTATAATTAACAGAGACCTAAAGATATATGTATGGGGTAAACCTCATAAAGAATTCAACAAAGTTTATTGTGCAAATTATCAGACTCTATAGAAAATAAATATTATTATGAATATAGTAACAAAGAGAGTAAATTACTAAATCTGAGAACCAAGTTATTGTAAGGTAATGCAAGAATTACATAACATAAAATCTACGGAATATAATCTATTAGGACTTATGGAAATGAGGTAAATTGGGTAAATGTTTACAATAAAGAAGAATCAGAATTAGTTATGGAAAAAGCCAAAAGACAATTATATGAAATTAATGATAGGAATGGAACTAGAGTTGAAAATATGACAACTTGATGAAACTAAAAGGATATTAAATGGAATTTGGCTGATAAGTGGATAAAGATGACCGTTGAGAATGATACATTTTATTATGGATAAATGAGATAATGAATCTAATGGCTATGAAAGATAATTGAAAGGGAATATGGGATTGTTGGTTGTTTATACACTGGATAGGTTGATCGGTCAACTAGGGATTAGCAGCTGCTAGAGGCTAAGTCTGTATGGATTTTAACCTCCATATGGTTTGTGCTGCCACTGAGTATTGATTTTAGCCTACACGCTCTAAGTATTAGGAGGCCTATAGTTGATCCCTACTACCTACTCAAGGGTATTAGGAGGTCTACAGACTAATCTTTACTACCTACTTGTGGATATTTAGAGGTCCCATGGTGCTAATCCCTGCTATCCACTAGATGTCTTATTGTGTTGATTGTACTAGGATATTAAGAGGTCCTACAGGACTGATCCCTATTATCCCCTTCTAGTATTGGGAGGTTCTTATAAACTAATCCCTGCTATTGGGAGAAGGGCATGTATAGA
The DNA here is from genome assembly GCA_948208565.1 of Hura crepitans. Taxonomy (NCBI): domain Eukaryota; kingdom Viridiplantae; phylum Streptophyta; class Magnoliopsida; order Malpighiales; family Euphorbiaceae; genus Hura; species Hura crepitans. Next base: position 10,084 of record CANXYI011842475.1, read on the forward strand.
CACCGAGGTCCAAAATGTGGGCTACTATATAGCTTTATCTTTTGTCCGATTTTTAGACTAGGTAGGTGTGACACCCCTTACCCGCTCACCCTGAACGGACAAGGTGTGTCTATACTTCCACTACTTCTTCTCTCAGGCACTACTAGACAATTCCTAGTATTCAGGCAGCATAACGGCTGCCCTATTACCTAATCCAAATTTTAAACCTGTAAACACTTCTAAACTCCTAACAACATCCATAAACTCCAATGGACCCTCTGGTCCTCCAAAAATTACAGACAATATTCATCATCACATTCAATCAGAGGGTTAGAGACCCACCAACAGTCATACAATCACAGCACAATCATGATATACATAAAATTGTAATTTCGCAAAATATATGACCTATGACTATATATACAAGATACTGCAATTCAACATACAACCTGTACCCACTATTTACATGAGTGCATACCTATACATCTTATACAAGAAAGAAAACAATATACCAAAAAGACTTGTGTTTAGCTACACTGAGCTCCTCTTCTAATGCTGCTTGTCCCTCTGTCTACAACCTGCGTATCAGAACATCGATACGTTGAGTATAAAACTCAATGGTGGAATATATCAAACTAAATATGTCATTTACTCAAATAGATGCAAGTTCA